>JAHZMZ010003497.1:0-19976 GCA_027743805.1 Lepidocyrtoides sp. E14 | reverse complement strand
ATGTATGACTCTGCATTTATGATGCGTCTACCTATGTACACTTACAAAATTGCTGGCCAATATGCCATGTCATGACATATCACAAAGCTTTACAATGGCTTTTACACCGTAGAGATGGGTATAATCTTACTGATTTGAGAAACCAGCTTTGGTAAAAATATTTTACTTCCTAATCCGTAAGAGATCTTAGATTTTTGCTGCTTTGGCTGACATGACTCAATTCAATCCAAGAGACCACAAAAAGACTTTTAAACAGGTTGTAGAAATAAAATGGTTATTCTCCATGTCATCAGAATGACGTGTGGCACAGAAGGCGATGAAATTTGGGTTTGCACGATCAGAATAAGAGCAACAATATAATAATCACTTGAAAATGTAATTATTTATAATTATTATGTTTCGTGAGAAATAGGTAAATATGCCGGTAAAGTAGTCTAGTTTACACGCGTCCTTTTTTGTTTACCAGTTTCCTGTAAATGGCATCATTGGTGTAAATAACCTTCTTACACATTTACCAATATTCTGACCTGTCAAATCCTTGAATTTTTACGAGTTTGTTGCTCCTCTATTGTTATATGTTTGCTATTTGAGCCTTCTGTTCCCCAAATGAGAAACGACATGGGGACAACACGAGTATACAATTGGCATGTGTAGAATTCACCGGATTAGGTAGCAGTTTTCTGGTTAAAGTAAGTTTTCTTGTAACGAAAAGCTTACCATTTTAAGAAAAAGGAGCAGAACAAGTCAACACTAGACTTTGGTGGTACAAGTAGAGCTTGTCAGACTCTTTGGGAATAGCGTGAGAGAAAGAGGCTTTCTTCTTATAGCTCAATGTACACTTCCTACTGACGTTATGCAACGTACATATTGGAGGGGCAGCCAAGTAAACCAATCAATGTTTCCACTTCGCAGTCAGTGAGCCAGCGGGACAGAAATTTTTCGGACTAGTTCTCTCCCATTTCCTCAAGTTGACATACACATGCTATTTACACAAGTCAAACAATTCGTGTTCCCTTTCTCTCTACATTTTGACTTCTTTTTTAGGAAAAAGCGAGGATATTTGCTTGAAGGACCGTCATATCCTAAAGAGAAAAAGATATTTCTCCTCTATCCGGTTGTAACACAAATAGTTAGTAGTACCCTCAGCATTTACAATGATACAAGTCAAATTTTGTTAGAGGTACGGCTTAGACTTTTTGACTTGAACCACGTACAAACAGTATATCTCTATGATGGTGTAGAAAAGCGGGATAATATGACGTAATATACCTTCTACCATCATCTGTCAGTATTGACATTAGCTTCGGTATACATAGGTATGCTTATATAATATTGTCCTTTCACCGGATCTTAAAAAGACATTTCTGTGAGAACACATCCTGATTTACAACTGCAGGCAACAACGCTAGCGTTATACAAGGAAGCTGTGTTGTTCCGTCAGCTAAAATACAATATACCTATTTCTGATAAATCTCGTTGCTCATTATATGATGCTTATATGTATGTATATGTATAGTAATTTAGCCTATCATGTAAGTAATATCTGTCTTACTAAGTACTGTTACATGAGAGTTTGTTGGCTTTCGAGTGAGTCACTTATTCGCATGACTTCTCCTGAATTCCTCCTCAGAAAGCCTAGGGACTGTAATCCAGGAAATAAACGAAGCATACCTGCTTGCTTCTGAAATTGAGCACACATACATAGATAAACGAGTAGCCAAGTCCCCTGGTATGTATAGATATTTATAATTCGTTTATTGCTAAGATTTGCTTCTACTTGTATTTTTTATTCCTTTTTACAATTACAAATATTGGAGCGTTTGAACATAAACGTATCTACGTTCTCAAACTCACGACGTTCGTGAATATAATCTTTACTGTCTGTACTCTGCAGCAGGATGCATTCAAACTACAAGCATATTTAAATACATAAATGCATTCCAAAATATTTTACTACCTATACTCCTCCCAAGACACACCCGTGCTTTATCGAACGCAATTATGAAACAATAAAGGATGTGCTAAACAATTCCTTTTAAAATCAAAGCTTTTTGTCAAAAAAGATATCAATAAATTACATTACATCAGGTTCTTAAGCCTGATACAAAATCCAAAATGGAACAAGCTACATACATTTTGTATATACTTTCATTTGATCTGAACTTTGAGCATTCAAGGTTTGTTTTAAAGCCAGCTTTCGCAGAAGCGTTCAAAGAGAAAAAAAACGTTTCTTATGTAAAATTATGAAAGGTGATATAGAAGAATATTGAGCTAGAAACATAATCCGTCGTGCGAGAAAAGGGGAAGTTTAGTCAGATCTTGTACTGTACTTATTGTGCTACCAAGTGAGAAGCTGTCAATCTTGCTATTTCTCCTGCTGTCTTTTCCCACTAGGATATCCGAGAAGAGTTCAATGAAATTTTGATATGCTGTTATTGTTGTTGCTGTGCTCAGCTTGTTTTCCTGATGATACATGATTCACATTGGCTGACATGAGCTACAAAAGACTTAAAAATGTGCATGTGTAGAAAAAAAGAAAAGAAGGGGACAACTGCTTACGGTTGCGTGATTTCTTGAGTCTTTTGTCGACTGGGGATCATACAATATTGAATATATTTTTACTCTCAGTGTTGAATATCTGTAAAAACCATGTGTTGAGATAAAAGCTATTCATGCTGAAATGATTAAAATCCTTTGAATGTGCTTTAAAATCAACATTTATGCACACTAGAATACATGAGTAAAATGCAATAAAAATCATGTTTTGTCTCTTTTTATTGTTGCCCTTGAAGAATGACTGCATAGAAATGCGACTGAAACTTTTCTTTCTGTTAGTATTTACGTTTGCTTGATCGAATGTATAGCTTTTTAAGCAGTGACAGTGTGTGGGGGTCATAGAATGCACTTAAAACAAATTTGTACTTGTTCAAGCAAATTTCAAAGCTGCATACATTCTTTGTGAAATGTATGCTGTTGCCTGCGTCAAAGTTAACAAATCCGTTTAGATTCCCAAATTTATTCAGAATTAAGAGTCCTATCTTGCTCGACTTGTGTCTTTCGTTGTACGGAAGAGAAAAAAATGCTTCACTCACCAGAAATCATTGAAGCGAGATTTGAAAAATATTTATTTTAGACTTAAAATATTTTGCTCATGTTATTTGAAAATGTCATTTATGCTGTTTTAAATCACAGTTTATTTTTGCTACATGATAATATGCATTTTTTACTACGAAATATTAAGAATACTTCAAATTCATGCAAGCTGTATTTTCAATTGACAAATTCCATGAAACGACAAAAAGGTCCTAGTTAAGGTCAACACTATAGGACCATAAAGAACTAGTTATAATAAATATCAAATTCAAACAGATGGATAAGTGAAATAGTTACTACTACAATGCTATCCGTTTGCTGCTTCAAAAACTATCATCAGATTCATAAAATGCCGAGTAAATTAACTTCATTGAGTTGAGCACATTTTGTTGTAACAACAATTCAGCATTCCAAACTGATAACGACTTGCATATTTTTGTAAGTATGCGTCTAGTTGGTTGACTGAATAGATTGTGCCATTAATAAGGTCTATTGAAGGAACTGCCTTAAGTACCAACTTCTCCAGAATATATCATGAACAGTTGCAATCAGTTTGCAAAACTGCTATTTTTTTGCTAAACTAACAAAAGTATATTAAAGTAGTTCCGAGAAGCAGCGTCAAGTTTTTGCTTTATAAAAATCAAAAAGTATATGTATACATATGCCTTACACGTAACTTTAACTAGGTACCTAAAATCATTGTCATTCGTCGTTCTGTATACGACATAGCAAAAAAAAAATACCAAGAGTAACAGGAATATCCGGACGATCATGAAAGGAAAGTAGGAGGAACAGCTAAAAGACGTAAATTATTAGGAGTTGTGTGACAGTTTGCAGAAAGTAGCCAGTGTACCGAGAATGCATGTAGGTATGAATGTATGTTTTGTTTGCTGCTATCAGCTACTGCCAGCAAAGTTCATCCAAATGTACCTACATATTCCTTTTTTGCAGTTACTTTCAAGCCGTGCTGAAATGTAGAAGGGGTAGTAGTAAAGAGTGAGATGGTGGTGAAAGGGACAAAGACTGATAGCTCATTCGGGAATTTCATGCTGCCGTGCTGTCACTGGCATTACAAGGTAACTGTAAAGTTGATATAATAATAATGCGTAGTTTCCTCCCACTCGTACACAAAAATACACTCCTACTAGACGGCGTTTCTCAAAGATGCCTAGTAATAATAGTAGCAAGGGAAAATAAGAGAGCTAATATGTTTCTTACACATATCTAAGCTTCAAGATATACTACGTACATAGTTAAGTTTGGTAAATATCCCCATACCATATTTCCCGAATTACCCATAGCTTCCTTTGTCCTGTCTGTCTGTCCATCCAAAATAAGTATCAAGAGGCTTGTGGTTCAGTTCAGTACGTAAAGATTCGTTTTGTTCGCAAGTAAAAATAGAGGTGTTGAAAGGTGTATTACGTTACGTCGCTACCTACTTACTTGTATTATGACTTTTGTGACCTACTCTAGAGCAGACGGGGTTTCTGGTATAACGAGCATTACTTATTTCTAGCACACAGATTGCGGTATGGTATGAGCTAGTAACTTGGCTAACGGGCACGACTCAGAATTTCGGCTTCTATGTAGCAGTTTAAGTTAAAAAAACGTTTGCATTAACAAAAAGTCCAACGACATTACAGGCTAAAGTGGACTTCATTAAATCATTCAAGTCATTCAAAGTACAGCCTTGCTGACAGCCAGCTACCAAATCATTTCCCATCATCACAAGGAATGAAAAGCCATGAAAGAAACCTTCTATTGCAATAAGATGCTTATATTATGCATTAATTAGACTCTTATTTGTTTTTTAATTTTGCAACATTTGCTTTACTGCTCTACAATTAATCTTGCTCAATCCTATGCACTAATTACACGATTACTTTTACAGATTCTGTTGACGGGGTTTGACCTTACATGACACAAGTCAAAAACAGATTTCTTACTGATTTCAATAAATATTATTATAATTCATCTAGTCTGCAATTTCATATGAGCTGCAACTGTTTTCGCTTCATCTCATTTCTTTACCCGTCAGATTTATTTTTTAGCATTTTTTTCCAAATTAAGCATAATTATGTTATGTCAGAAGCAGCAGATGCTAAAGTGATAACGCTTAACAAAGCCTGCAGAGTAGCTCAATTTAAAACCTCCCACTAGATTACACCCAACATCCAAGTATTTGTTTTCATTCCGTAATAATACCACCGTAATAAGCACTACATTTTTTCATTTGGCTATTCCATTGTCAAATAACTTTGCTGTTAGAAACTATGTCATCAAGCTATTTGGAACCCTCCTTATATGTCAACGTCACAACTCGCCATTTTTATACCACCTAATAGACGTGTACGGCGATGGGCTTAAATATTACAATGTGCATGCCTGTCTAGAGTGTAGTAATATTTTGTATTTTTTTTGCTACAACCACTTTGCCGCTGTTTGTCCTTGTTGTGTGATGAACTGTGGATATTATTTATTACTCACTGTAAAAAACTCTCCATTCCACTCAAGTCACAAGTCCTATGCCCAGTGGATTTTTCAGCAAGCTACAAAGTGTCAAGCATCATACGTGACACTTCATCATCATTTTTTTGTAAATAATATACCCTAATAATGATACACCACTTTCACCACTACGACAAAATTGGTTAGCTACCTATGTACACATATCACATAAACAGCACGAGTTTCACTCACTGTTTTATCAGTTTCACTTGTTATATATACTGCATGGTATATGGTCATGTTGGAGAAAGTAAAGGCCAGTCAGCCTAGTGTTTCTGTAACCGTCATAACCTGCAGCTTTCTTTTTCTACTTTCACAAATCGTGCCAAGATATATCTAAAAGCAACATTGAATTGTTGCTGGAAAGTCAAGAACATGATTTTCGTAGATGTGGTTTCAAAGATAATTTTATCAGAGATATTTTTGCTCTAGGCTAAAAGTCTTGCTTTCACACGTGAAACCAAACTACCCGCCTCCACGCATTGTTACTTTCTATTCACATAATATTCCATTCATCTTTTTCCCAGAAAGTTGCACACCAAACTATTATACTACTTTATTAGTATTATTTCTATAAATTGCATTTATGTATCATCCAGCTATTTCTTTTTTTTTATCATGCGTTTCTAGCTTCAAAACTTCACGCACTCTATTTTCACAAGTAATGTACCAACAGGACATGTGGAGAAAGGCGGGTTATGAATTTGGCATAAAGGGGGCTAGTTCTCCATTGTATTTTTTGAGGAATTTTAGTTTGTGAAAGTTCACGAGAGAGGAAGGGTTGCTTAAGGCAATCGCTCCATTTCTCTGCCCACATCCCCGGCCCTCTTTTCAGAGCTACACTCTAAAATGGCATTTTTTGATAATTTAGGAGACAACTTGTCGATAAATCCTTTCAGTTGCTCAGGGAAAAACCATTTTCAATATAAATTCAAAACACACTCACTGCACAAACTGGTTCTCTAAAGCTAGATGTGTTGTTGCAATGTTGGTGGTCCAAAAAAAACTATAAAAGTAAGGTTATGTATATGTTTTCAGACAAGTATTGTTAAATGTATTCATTGCACGGTTGTAGATCTAAAACCAAACACTGCTGCCTTATCCATGAGCCTAGTTATATGGACATGGCGTGTCATCAACTTTACTAAGAAGTAAATTTATGCAGCAGCGTGTAAAAAGCAACTGGATTTTGCACAAAAGCGCACAAGAAGCAGCTGTGAAGTTTCTGTTTTCTATGCAGGATGATGCTATTGGATAATATGTGGCGATCCATAACACTAACTTATCAACAAGCCCAACATTGAAATAATCACTTTCATGATATATTGTGCAAGTAGTACAGTACCACACAGCACCTTCTTTCCCCCTTTAAGAAACACAATCTTTTACATTATGGATCTAGGTCGGCAGGTCAGCTTAGACCATGGGGAAACATTTCGTGAAGAAAATTGTTTATTTTCCACGAGCTACTAAATACGCTATGCAGACATTTTAAATAATATTCATCCTTGAAAAACATAAGCATCATTTGATACCTCAAGGAAACTGTTCACTGCGTCTAATGGAGGCCAGTCCAAGTCAAGTGATAATGGGAATTTTATGCGTAAAGTGTAAAGTAATGTAATTTTATTCTTACCGTTCTGTCGCCCAAATTTTTAATGTGACATCGTAGAAAAGCGTGGCTTCCCAAGTGCTCGGAAAGATTGGTCATTACGGCGTGGTCAAAATACGGCTCGATATCTGTTTTACCTTCGGATGAACGACCCGACCCTGAGTGTACTTGGGCAGATGAAGCATAATATTCCTCTGATGAAGTGATCCCTTCATCAGTATGTGTATTTTTCCAGTCCTCCGGGATTTTTACCCATGGGTTTAAGCTCTGAATTGTTTCTGGAGATTCTACTGTTGGAAAAGAAGGCAAAAAACAAAAAAAAACTTGATGTTACTTAACCAGTTAACCAGATAGTTATTATATCATTCAAGCTTGCGGCAAGATTTTTAATCTGCAGTTGATTCATGCAACATATTCTGTGGAAGAAATTACGGAAGTTTTATTCACTTACCTACATAAACTTACAAAACTCATTTGGCAACTGATCTCTAGATGCTCTAGATGCTAAAGTAATTTTATGCAAAGAAAAGCAATGGAATTTATAGGTTTCTAGAAAATATTTTTATTAGGGCAAGGTCGACTACTTTCATTGAAACCCCGGAAATTTATTCGTGCTTATTTTGCCTTCTTTCTAGCTCTAACATAACATTATGTATTTATATTGCATATACATCAAAGGAGTCAACCTCCAGCGACCGTGTGTGCACCTGTGAAGCGAATCATGAAAACAGGATCAGCAAAGATTTTAGTTTTGTACGGGACAAAGAAAGGAAATTGTAGTTCGATATCTTCATGGCATAGTCACGGTTGCGAATGCAATTAGGTTTCCTCGTCCTGTCATGAAAGTGGATTCAAAGGTTTTAATTTTAAGCAATGATTCATTTCCCACTTTGCAAAGCAAATACAGTCGACGCAGCAATTCTTTTTATGGTGAAAGTTGCTACTAAACTGCGCTTTTACTTTTATCTTTTTTCCGGCTCCCCCTTCATCTCAATAATGTTCAACCGACACAGTTGTACATGTACATATGTGTAGAGACCACTGCACATAATAAACGTGCGTATAGACACAGATAGTAATCATTCCAAATGGTAATATTAGTAGAATCAAGTGAACTGATGAAAATGTAATCAAAATTTACAACTAGTGATAATATACAGGCCATAAAAACATGAAGGTTTATGTTTTGGTTAACGGGCCAACTAATGGTGCATGATGTCATGTAGCAGACACTAGATACAACTTTTTTTGGGCACACAGCTCGAAAAACACCAAAGTGGAAAGTTTGATTCTTTGATCCAGAAACGACCAGCAAAACCGAAAGCAAAGTATGTAAACACACTGTAAACACTCTGTTAAATATGCAAACAGAAAGTTAAAAAAAAATCTTTTATAATCAATATTATTATTCAGTTACTTTTCAGTTAAACATTTTCATTCAGATTAGTACTACGTATATTACGCCATTTTACAACAAAAACGATACAGTGCGATTTACTGACTTGCTTATATGTAACTTGTATATATTTTTAAAACTGACTTTTAGGGCAAAAAACGGTGAAAGTACAGGAAGAAAATGAATTGCCACTCATTCATTATTTAGGTATACTTACGATAGTTTATATAATACTTTCTGTAAATGTAAATTGTTACGGGTGTATCTACAGTTTACATTCGCATAGAAAGAATAATGCATGAAAGTTGCTGTATTTACTTCAGTTTGTTGATATCCCGGCATTGCATGTTTTATTATAGGTCTAGCCTGTCTCCATTTATGTATGTTATATACTATGTGTGTGTGCTATGTAGTAATGTAGCCTAAATGTGAGTTTCAACCTTCTTAAAAAGTGAACTTTATCGTGTACTGTTGTAATGGGAAAAGTTATACATTTTGTGTGTGATTTGGGAAAGGCAGCAATAACAGAAGTAGTATTAGCATCATCAGACATGGGAAACTGGCGGCAACGCTTTAGTCAGTTGATTTTTTTATCATTTGCTTTGCTTTGTAGACTCGGCATGGTTGTAAAAGAAGAAGCTTTACTTATTTCCTATGACTTTTTCGTAAAGAAAGATTGCAGCTGATATTGCATCTCCCTCTTTCTCTTTTCTTTACTACCAGCCGTTATGTCCTGCGGTGTAATTTTATTTCGCAACCACGCCACAGCTTCTTAAATTTTCCTATTCTTGTAAATAGTACGTTGGCGAACAATAAAAATAATTCGTAATATGTGGGTATAATAATATATGCATAAGTTTAGTTTGATGTTATGCAAACATATATATATCTGATAAAAGACCATAGCACAAGAAGAGCCCATATATGCACGCGAACAAACAACAAGAAAATGAAACATCATGAGGAATGTTTATACAAGAGCACAGTGATATATATTTTATTTCATTCCGTTTGTTTGCTTCCCACGCCCATGCTGAGCTACCGAAACCTAAAAATGTGTTTATATTTTGCATTTGTACCAATATTATGTAATTCCTTTGTATATGTACTTAACGTAAGTTTATACAGTATTAAACGAGTATGCCGCATACTCGTTTAATACTCAGTAACTCAGTATTTGATAAGGGAATACAATGACTGAAAAGTTTGCAATATTCAGCTTTCAGTTCAAGCTCCACTGACAAAAGTTATTCCCCGTACGACTCGGTATCCTCGTATCCTAAAGATATTTGCTCTTTCACTTTCGTCCATAATAAATACCTAAGTAGTAATGCCTAAGTAAAATTGGAAAGATTTTTGTGGTGGTGGGCTATTCATTGGCTAGTAATGGAATGTATGGCGACGAAAATAATGAGCCTTGGACCAGACATCAATCCATAATTAATATCGTAACCCATTTCCCTTTTTTTCGAAAGAATATATGGATTCAGGCGGACGCCTAAATCACAACAGTTTCTTTTGATGTTTGTTTTTCAATGTCTTCTCTATATAAGCATTTTCGCTTTCCCAGTCCCAATCAGTTTCATTTTTTTCTAACAGCGTCTTTGAACATTTTGTGACTGTACCACAACCACCAACCAAAAGTGGCCTTCTTTGTTTAAGAATTTTCAATGTTTATCCAAAAAGACGACATACTATAGAGATAGCATATACCTAGACATAAATGACCACATCATGCATTAATATGGTTCTTCCAAAGAAAATAAAAGCACAGAATAATAGGGTTGATGCCCTTTAAATTTGGTAGTAGAATATAGTATTGTAAAGCACCAACACAAAGTCACAAACGATGTACTGTGCATCTTTTTTTCGTCTTTACTCTTCGTATTTCCGAATATTTCATGACTTTATGCTTTCCACACAAAAAATAACAAGAGCCTACTTCTTCGGTTTCCTGAGGCAGAGGATCAGTTGTGTTGAGTGAGAGTCAAGAGAGTGATAATGTTGTTTTTTTAGCACAGAGGAGCGAACACTTATAAATTTTCCTTGAGTTGGATAATATAATGCTTGCTTGCCTGCATTGTTTATAGCCATGAGTTTATATGTGCATTCTACTTGAATGATGTGCAGTAGCTATCTTTCCGACTTAGCATAGTTATTATTATTCTTACTATAAAAGAAAATGCTGCATATAGGCACTTGCAAAAAAAAAGAACATAACACGTACTAGAATGCTTAAGCCAACTGGCTTTGTAGCAACATTACTTTTGCTACACAAAGACTATATCTTTTCTCCTTTCATCATTGCCATTCTACTAATCCTACTTTGTCTCTCTGGTTTGAAGAAAGTGTGCCGTCGCTCTTTTGAATGCCCCATATGGACTCACTCTACTCTGCTGTAACTTTTTGCACTTTCCCTACATTCTTGTTCACATCAGTGTGTTTGCTTAAAATGTCCTAAAGATAAAAATAACACTGATGCACACAAAGCTTATACGTATGATTACACATGGTGCATGTACATGCATGTAAGATATGCACTTGCTTAATGCTAGACAAATAAATGCCAACACAAAACCACATTAATATTTTATGCGTCCCTTACTTCCTCTAATTTTTCATATGCTTATATTGTTTTTCCAAGGATTATCTCCCCAGGAAGAATAATTACGTTTGCTAGCTTAATTACCTACTTATATAACTCACATGTGGATACAAGATTAGGAGAAAATGCTAATGTATATTTGTACTAGCTGTTTAATTATTTATTATTACTTGCTACCTTTCTCAGCTCTATGAATAATTTGTTAACATCTTTGGAATTTGAAGTGATAAAATTCATATTTACGCAGAAATTAAAATGAATTTTTGAGGCAGAAAAAATCTTGTGTTAACTTACCACTAGTTGCATTTATACTTTCGGGGGTTATTGTTGATACTGTGTCCACCTCTTTTTGGGTGGTGGTCTCCTCCATCTGGGTTATCACTGAACCGAACGTTAGAAAGATTATCCAAGTTGCAGCAGTAATTGCCGGATTCATCTAAAACACAGAAATATGCACTCTTTTTAAATTAAGAGTCGAATAAGTGGTAAAATAATTTTTCCTACTAGAATGCATTGTAGATGTGAAGTCAAATACAAAACCGACAAGGTCATTAAATTAGGTAAACAAAACTTTTCCAGAGCGCTACTAAATTAGATTCTACCATCATCGACATTTATATCAAGTATAGTGCTTGGATATATGCGAAAAATATTTAATTCACTTTGTTCAAGTCCAATTCTAAAATGTCTATCTTCTCCAGACGTTACGCAAACTGTGAAGCAAAAGTGTTTTCATTTACTTTCACCTTTTCCCAATTCTGTTAGCAATGAAGTAATCAATCATTGGTGTGTAGACGTTGGCTGTTCAAAAAAACCTTGACAGAAGGGTAAATAAGATTTGCCTAGTTGATATTTATAAATAAAAAGCATGTCTATCCAAACAAAGGTGAGAAGGTAAATTGATTTTACTTGTCAGTTACATACTCATCCTCCATTTTTACAAAAAAAACCATCTCTGAAAAAAAGGTAACCTTCAGATATCAAGTAAGCTCCAAAGGTGTTACATGGAGTTTTTTCCTTTTCTTTACCCCCACTTTTCAAACATGGAAAACTAAGTAGGGTGGAATGAAATTGATATTTTTTTCCAAAGAAGAGCTTCGAAACGGGATTTTGCAAGTAAATAAAATAAATAATACGCATCATTTTATGTATACAGCTTCATTCACAAGGATTTTTGTGTCTTTTGTGTTTTTCCCTTCAAAAGCAGCTCACTGAAATTTTATTCTATTCAATATACTCAAACATTGGTAATGTGGTCTAAGGAAGACCTTTACGTTTTCGTATAAACATTGAGCAAGGTGGGGAAAACAGTCAGAACAGTCGTCGACTTTGAGAAAGAAAGACGCGACACTGACTCAGATTGCAACAACACACGGGTTGCATTTGCAAAGATAGAAACTCCTTTTAGCTGACTGTCAGACATCCACAAGCAAGAAGAACTTTTTTTTCTCGTTTATGTAAATTAGGCACTGTAAATGGGCAAGTATAAATTTATTATGAATAACTATATTTTTTATAGAATAGGTACCATCCGAGAATAGAAATACATAATATGATTTACATCTGAATATTTAAGTATATATTTCATAGGAAAAGATGGGATTTTATTGCATTTGAAAATCTCACTAGATTTATCCATAACTCTTATAATATTATTCCCATCATCCCATCCTTTATTTACATTATAATGTGTCTACGATTATGCTAACGCGACATTTCGTTTTTTTTTGTAAAAAGGAAAGAGCCAAAGGGTATGGTTAACGGCAGATTCATTTTATGATCGGGTTTTAGCCTCACATCATATCATCCTATATCCTCTCATGGCTACATCTAGCAATTATTACAGATCTTAAGCTGCTTTTAGTAAAAAGTACTGTGCCGCTAAAAATTCTGTTGTATATGGTGGCTAGTAGCTAGAGTTCAGGTCGGGTTGAGTTTACCGTTAACATGATGCTCAAAACTTACTCTCTTGTAAATTCGATAACATTTTGTTTGATGATAGATAACCAAATATGTACTAGATACCTATGTATACTTCCTCGCTAGTGTAATTTTTATCCCTTTTTTGACAATAAATTTTTGGAAGAATATACATGCAACATTCATCTTCATATAAATACATACATTGTACGCGTATGTATCGTATGACATAATATTATGATGAACTCTTACCCTTAGCCAAAATTTAATTGAAGAAAAGATATTTCCGCTTTACAATTTATATCCGCGGGGTTTCTTTGAAATGACCGGAAGTAATTCAAGAGCCATTTGTAGCTTTTCAGACTTGACTTTTATTATGCCTATCTCACGTTCATTGCTTACAATGTTTTACTTATTGCTATCACGTTTCAGAAATCTGCTCTATATAAATACGCCATCAGCAATGTATCCATTTTCTTGTTGGAACGCAAATAAAAGTATTATACCGTATACCTCCATACCTAGTTAACAACCCCAAGAATAGTCCACAGATTCTTACAATATTTTGTTGAATTTTTCATGAAGGTCACGTAAAGGAAAGGGATAGAAAATATCAACTTTTTTTCGTATTGCCCCTGTACGGTGTACTTTCATAGTACAATGGTTTCAGATAGTTCGTAAAATGTGTTTACATTTTTGCAAAAGTGCCGTCAGTGGCTTACCCTTATATTTGTATCCCAATAAGCAGTAGCTGCAATCAAGACATTTCGCTAGTTAACTGAACCGTATATTTTGGTAATAACAGATCCATAGAATATTGAAAAGCATCACATATTTTTGTAAAAAAAACCATTCGGAACCCCTCCAGAATTACTCGCAACCAATAATAATAATAATAATTTGGAAATTAGACTCAATGTGCATGAAAATGGCTTCCAATCTATTTCACCAATCAATTATTTGTATGTTAGTTAGTATGTACTACTTGGTTCTTTATAGTATTTAATTGTTTTTAAACAGTTCCAAAAGTTGTTATACGCATTCATTTGGAATTATAAGAATGGTACGAATTTATTATAATTGCGTGAAAGCAATGAGTTCTAAATGCTATTAACACTTACTCACAACTCCAATTCATTTAATGGAATAATATTTCACATTCCGACAAAAACGGTAATTTGCCGCAATTTTGCATTTAATTGTTTTTTGTATTCATCGTGGTTTGTAACCGACTATTTTAAGCTAATAATTTACAGTGTACACCTAAATATGTATGTACATGCAAATTGCATTGCCCTTGTCACTTTTTATTAGTTTTTATTTTATATTTATCCTATCTAGATCAGTGCAACAGTATATCCGTTGTTCGTTGAATAGAGGAAAACTAAACTACTGAAACCGCAAAAAGTACTCACATTGAAATTGTGTAAAATGTTGGATTTGACAAAGACAAGTGAAAATTTGCATTTCCATATATTTTTATTAGCTTTCTAGCTTAGTGTCCAAACAAAGTTAATTCCCAATCTACCCTAATCAAATATTTAACTAAA
The DNA here is from genome assembly GCA_027743805.1 of Lepidocyrtoides sp. E14. NCBI lineage: Eukaryota > Metazoa > Arthropoda > Collembola > Entomobryomorpha > Entomobryidae > Lepidocyrtoides > Lepidocyrtoides sp. E14. The sequence goes on along the minus strand of JAHZMZ010003497.1, from coordinate 5,292 downwards.
AAAACCGTAATTGAGCAGCCTTGTTTCAATGCTGCTTTGTCGTCAGTCGTCATGTTGTTGTAAAGAGACCCTGGAAATGTTACGGCTGTGGCATTTTAACCTTGCTGTCTAGCTTCTTCTGATTCTCAAACTTCGGGAGGTACTAGGCTGGCTCAAAATTAATGCAGACAGAAAAAAAACATGTTTAAGTGCATCAAAAATTCAAGGAAATTCTGAACGCAGTACACATTTTTGCACACTTGCATAAACCAAGTCTGGTTTTGTTTGCAAAAAGAATTGAAGCTAACTTGATTCCCTTTTCAAATTTGTAGTTAGCTTACTTGCTTTCTTTGAGCTGGTAGCTGGAAGCTTACATTTTTACATTAACTTTTGTAGCATTATAGCTAACACACTAAACAAATATCGTACGAGATTATATTTGGCATAAAAAATTCTCAGGAAAAAACGGTTTCGCAGTATACATACAATCATCGTGCAGATTCAAGCGCTTTCTTTTGAAAATGTGCTCGCTCGTAAAGAGTAAGTAGCTGTGTATAGTCGTGTGTTAGACCAAAATCTCCACAATAAAAGCCACATTCGTTACAGTTTTAACTGTGTTGTCTGATTTTTTGAAAAGCGAATTTCTGACAGTTTATTTTTTTCTCTCTGGGGAGACTGAGTGACTTAAGCCGGAAGAGTGAACAGGCATGTCGCATGTTATTATGTGCTACATATTATTATTGTTATTTACCAACATAGAAGCACAATATTATGCAGATCTGCCCTTAAGGATCCCCTTTTTCGGTATTTTAAAATATATGTAAAAAAATAAAGAATCATGCGTTTTCTCCTTCAACTCCGCGTAACACATATTGTTTTACAAACTCTACTCCCCATCTAAAATTATTTTTATATAATTTTGAGTTAGATGAAACTGCAGATAATCATATAGGTACTACTATGCTATTGTATGTACAAAATGTCAGCATTTGCAACTCTGAGGGAACAAGGCCAAAAGAAGTCAGACTGGCTGGCTTCATCTGTTGGAAGAATAAGTTTGGCTCGTCAGACTCAATATTTATCCCGTCTTAAAATCTCTCCACGTTTGCTGCATTTCTAGTCGTATGTGTTTCAGCAGCGAAAAACTTTTTTCCTTTCTTTTTGTTACATTCAGCCTACATTATCCCAAGTGTCAGATTGTATTATTTTCAACTTGAGTGGAATAGCAGGAAGCAGGTGTGAAAAGAGTTGAGATTGAATTTTCGCTAGATTATAAAAGAACGTTGCATTTTTCATAGAGGATTGCCTTTTGGTCATGACTTGTGGTGTTTCTTTTCGTTCTCCTTGTAACACTTTCTAATTTAACGCGACAATAATAAGCCGTATTATTCTGATTATATTTTGAAGTTTCATCTCATTCTTTTTCATTCTACTGATGTCAGAGAAGCAGAAGCTGTAACTTTTTTATCTGGCTTGCTTTCAGAGTATATCTTCCGGAAAATTTCAAGGACCTTCAAAATGGCAGTGCACTTGTTTTTTGGGCATATATGTACATTTTGTATGCATCATGTATACTAGAGTATCCTTGAGATTCCACACTTGATTTACGTGAACTAAATTCCCACAATTCTTTTACCTTTGCAACAATTTTTCCTGTTTTGTTTGCTGCTACTTTTCTACCGCTACACATCAAAATAATATGAAAAAAGTCGCATATTTAATAGTACATGTTCCATATTTCAAGAATAAAGATAAAACTTTTCAAATTTCTTAATGAAAAATGATCTTAGGAGAAAGTTTTATACCAAAGTATATCGTATCACATGCACAATTTCTAATTAAATGCTTAAAAGAAAATATTTTTAATTAAAAATGCAAGTTAGTTATTTGATCGATTTATTACCTATGCACGACCTTACATTCCAGCGAAAACAGGACTTCCGAACTTTATTCACTTTCTCCATTTCTACGAAATGCCTGAGGAAAATATAAAAGTTACATGCAAGTAACAAACTACCTTTTTTTAAAAAAAAATCAGGTGTATGTATGTAATAGCCATAAGATATGATGCAAAACAACACACTAAAGAAATATTTGCAAATTATAAATAAATATTGACAACAAAAATCCGCATAGTAGTCCACTAACCTGTTTTTAAAATTTCACAAAAAGATTGCGAATGAGATCCAGTAATAACAACAAACGCTTGAAATATTTTTCTCCCCAAGAGTTTTAATATAAACAGATTTAATGTGCACACAAGTACACTTTAAGTTTTGGGTTTTGCGCGCATCAAGTACTACAAACATCATTTGTTAATCTCGTGGTTTGATATGCTACTGCGATAAAAGGACACAAAAGGCCGTAATATAGATTAGAAGTCTGTTTTCCCCAGAAAGGAATTTACATTTTTATGTGCACCACAGACACACAGTATTCATGTTCATGTTATTACTCTTCCACACATTCGCCATTTCCCTTAGCCATTTTCGCAAGAAAAAAACAAATAAAAGGAGATGAAAATAGCAATCTAAGATCAAGAATTACTGTTAACAGAGTACTTCAACCAAGAACAAGGAAGAAAGAACGTCCCACAAAAAAATAACAACAAAACAACCAGGGAGCATTGCAAACTTTCATGTTACTTTCTTTCTTTCTTTTTCATTCTCCTTGCACATATATTTGTTTAGTGCAAAGCCATTCTCGTTTTCTCTGTAAACTTTTTGTGGCAAGAGTATCATATTATTATATGTACATGCATTTCACAATAATAATGTTGCATGTGTAGTGTTGCTGCTTTTGCCTTTCGTTTCAAGCATAAGTATAAGAAGCAACATGGAAAAAAATGCAAAAATAGTTTCAACTAGAGGAAGAGAAAAACAAAGAAAACGTTCCAGGGAAAACCAGAATGATACTACATATCAAAATTGCAAACAGTTCTTTTCTTCACTTTTTAGCCTACGTTCTTTGGCTTCCTTTCTTGTATTGCAAATTTTTTAAAAACAAAGTAGAATTTTGTACAAACTCTTTTTAACGCTGAGTAAGATCGAGTAGGATAATAACAGTGTAGTTTTATAATCTTTGAAGTATTTATATGAGAATTACATTTAAGCAAAAAAGTTTTTAAATTTTTCTTTGTCTCTTGTCTACATGTCATGTGTTTTTTTCGTACGAAGGACGAAAGAAAATAAGACAAAACGTGGCTTTTACGGTCATGCATGACAGATGGAGACCAAAAATGGGTTACATGACAAAATAAAGATATTATGCAAACGCACATTCACTCATGAGACTGGATGCACACACACAAACTAAAATCGAAGACTACACAACTGCTTAGTATTACCAAGAGGATATATGTTACAACTTGGTACAAGTGTAACTTTTTGATGTTTTGTTTGTGGCAAGGATTCAACAGAGCAAAATGTTTAAGAGTATGAGCCAGTTCAGCTAGCTGTTAGGAAAAAAAGAATGCAAACGACAACAAATTTTCTAAGCTGTTCTTGACTACATAAAAAATTGGTGGTGGTAGTAATGTTCCAGTAACTTTATATATAATATTACATTTATGAACCTTGTCTGTATCATTAAATTGTAACCTACAACCTAGGAAAAAACTTTGAAAGAATAACTCTGGAAAACCATACAATATATACAAATGAAGAATTCACGCATACAACAATTCAACTTAACGACATGATAATAATGTGCACTTTATATTCAGCCATTATGCGTTTTCACTTTCCGCTTCACTTTCACCATTTACTCGATTTCATCCTAAAAAGTGAAAGCTGGTTAGCTTGGGCAACTGATATTCACAGCTACATTGTACTCTATTATTTGTGCTGTTTTGTTCTCTTCACAAAAGATTGGTTTGGCTTTGGAGCATGTCGATAGAAATATTTAATTTGCTCACTTTCAATGTGAAGTGTATCTTTCTTTTAAAAGTCTCATTTACTGTGTTCCAAGTTGTTATGCAAGGTTGAGTGGATGTTCAAAGGGATTAAAAATGCCTAATTCCGCATGCAAGTATGCAAACGTCTGCATTTTGACCCACCATTAGCAGTGATGACCAAAAGGACTAGAAGCGAGATCAGAGAAAGCAAACCAGCTTGAAACAGGAAACAGCGGAAATACTTAAAAGCAAATGTATGCATATGTACATTTATAAATTGTGAAGGAAACACACAGCTAAGAAAACATAAAGGAGTCCGTTACAGTAATTGCAAAGGAGTCGCTTTGCCCCTTGCCGTACAATGTCGAAAAAAATATCCGTAAAGAAAAAAAAAGTTTCAAGCAAGCAAACCTGACTCAAGTTTATTTGTGAAGGCATGTGAAACGAAAATCTCGTCATTGCACATGACACACACATAATATGATAACCTGAAAAGAATAGTTTTACACAAACTTACACGTATCCTTCCGAATTTCCCACCATGTTCTTTGACAGGTTTCACCTACATTTCCACTCGGATAATGCTACTTTCGCCTTTTGGCGTCATGAAAAGTATGACAAAATAATCAAAATGCCATTTACCAAAAAAGTGGATCTACATTTCATTACTTGCAGTTCCAGTTTCCAACTCGAGGCACGAAAAAAAAAATTTTTTCCGTCTTACATGCTATTGTTCAAGGTTACACGGCTTGGTGTACAAACTTTCAGACTGCTTTATAAAGTGGCACTATTACCTAATACTATTACCTAACCGCATTGTTGCAAACATCAAGAATTTGTACGTCATCATTTAACAATTCGTGGAAAGCAAAGAATTTTTGAGCATCAATCGCACAATCTTTAAGAAATATGTCCTAGTAGCTGTATTTAGGGCGTGACAATGAAACCTTTTCTACATTTAAGGGTTAGACTTACACGGAGAAACCGTATGCTACTCGCATTTTGTACCGCGTGAGCAGTTCAGAAAAGTCTTGTTCAATCCAATGCAAAAATGTACGCTGAACTGGAAACCAGTCCTTCTATTCATAGCCTTTTAGTACATATTACCGCACATTCAGTTGAAATAATACTTTTTGGAGAAAACGGAGTTTGCATGGCCTACTTTACTTGCCAGTAGTTCTTCAAAGCGTAAGTGCGAGTAAATTGGCTAATCGGACAGACAGCACAAAATAGTGAAAAGTACAATACGGATGTTCTTCCTACAAAACTCACAGAAAATTCCGGCCTCAAATTTTCCAGTATGTTGTAAACATTTCAGATTCAGATGAAACTGGGTCGAGTTGAGTCAACTCGGTTGAGGAATAATAAAAGGTGAATGAGAAGTGCGTTCACTGTTCAATTTGAACATGACTAAAAAA
>JAHZMZ010003496.1:8687-30022 GCA_027743805.1 Lepidocyrtoides sp. E14 | reverse complement strand
GTCTTTAAGTTTCCTTAATAGCCACAAAAAACTACAAAAGAAACAATAACTATTTATTGTAACAATTGGTAATTGTCGAAACCGGCTATACATAAACTGTGCTTTGCTGCTGCGTCTCTCTCTCTGTCTCGCTCTCATCTTTCTTCCTATTTCGTTTCATTCTATTTTAGAAGACACGTGTATCCTGCTTTTTAGTTCTGTAATCACACAAGAGCTTGATTGCTTACACGTTTCAATGACGGCAACGACGGTAACATGCTACGCATGCAGATAATAATGTAACATTATGTCGTGGCTTAGGTTTGGGTATGCATAAGGTCTACCTGAAAGCTAAATGAAGCCACTTGCTACGCCAAGCTATATATAGAGACATCATCCGTGCCAATGTTTCTTTCTACATTTCAGGAAAAAATTATACAAAAATGAACAATAATCTTGTCTAGCTAGAGTGCAGTCCACGCAAATATTCTTTATGCAAACTTTTCAACATCATACTACTAGCCAACCATTGGAAAACATTTTGAAAAACTTTGCTGTATTTATGCACAAAAAGTAGTAAATGTAGCAAAGCTCCAAATAATAAAGCTCTTCTACCTACGTCAGTCACGCGTGCCGCTCTTCTTATCATTTAATATTTAATAAGTTCTCATATACATTTTTAACCCTCTATTAACTACTTGATAAATAGGTAGTTAATAGATTCAAATCACGGATGAGTTTATGGTTGCTGCTTTTAAATTTTGCGCCGTATAAAAATTAATACATTGCTTACTGTCCCTGTGCGCATTTGTTTATAATTTGAAACATTGAATTTTTGACGCCAATTTTGAATTTTAAAAATTTCACCTAAATACCAAAGGAGCAGCAAGAAAGAATTCTTCTGTTTTTCATTTGTGGTAACAAAGTCTTCATAAAAATTGCCTCGTGTATTTACAAAAAAAGTATGATGGACTTAACTCCACAGTTCACATTTGTCATCTTCATCGTACCAGCCAAGAAAAAAAATTGTTGTGTATTTTGGCAAATTAAACTACCTCATATCAGTCCATTTAAAATGTATTTCTTTAAAATACATACGTATGAATTGCACAAGCTACGCTGCGAATTGCGGTGGGTACTTTAAAACCTGGAAACCTCACTGATGTTCTGTGTTCGGGAAATCTGATCAGCAGTCAAATGGGAATAAATGAGCGACGTAAATGACTACAAATTTTTGACAGAAATGTCCCATTTAGTTTCCATCAAGTTTAGTATTTTTTCCTCTTGTCATTTGCAAGCAGAGTAAAAAAATATGTACCAAAAATGGGCTGGTAAATTTGTACTCCTGCTGTTTTAGTGTCGTGATTCCATTATTTTTTATTGTCTTCAATCAAGCGTGCTACTCGTGTAGAATACGCTGTGATGATGAGTTGAGTTGGACTGAGAAAAAAATATGAGGTTGATTTCACTACAGCTTGTGCAGATATTATGCCGTGTCATCATAAGCCTACCTGCCTTTTACCCCCAGTGCGCCACCAAAAAGTGCTGTCCAATCCAGGAAAAATTTGCGCGCAATTACCTGGACGACATGCAGGTTAATTAAAGGTGTAATTGATTACCTGCATATAATTTTCTACATACACATTTAAATTTTTGATGAACCAACAGCTAATTTAATGGCGTCTGCTTCATTTTTCACATGTGCGTGCATATCAGCCTCAATTTTAATAAAAATTTATCACGGTAGGTAAAACTAATGACTATAATATTTTTGTACAAAAAAAGCATAAATAAAATCGACATGCATCAAGCAGCATAATTTATCAGGCCATAAATATAAATACAAAGCGATAATCATCTCTATGATAAGTATCCGCACTGATAATCATCACCATAATCATCATGCATGTAATGATTTTCATGATAAAGTAATGCACTTCATTTTATTATTAACCTTTTTCACTGAATTTTCCAGGCTTTGTTTATTTTTTTTATCCTGCTGCCCTTATTCCTTGTTTGTTTTTTTTTCTCTCGACGATAAATTTAATGCTGATCTCACATTTTTCTGCTTGAAGCTATTATGTATCTTTCATGATCCGATTGCAAAATCCTGGACAGGGTACCACCAATTACCACGTAATGAATAAAGGTATTACACCGAAAGACAAGTTTTTTTTTGGATGGATGATGACAGATTTATTGCATTTTACAATCTGAGTTATTAACTTTGTTTTGCAAAGTAAAATAAAAAAGGAATGAAAAAGTATTGTTTTTTTCATATTATGGCCGATGGGGACCATTTATTTGTTGGCTTTTTATATCAAAAATTTGTATCAAAAATCATCCATCAGAGGATCATGACGATGATGATGATGGTGATGAGGATGACGGTCATGATCTTGATATTAATGCAGCAGCAGCACCAGCAGTCAGACAGACAGATTGACCAGATTTTTACTCTAGAAGACAAGACAGTAAGTGGTCAGCAGGATTCAAGATCAAAGACAATGGATTTGCAAGAAAAGATTTTTAAAGGATATGCATAATATATATAACAGCTTAACTTTTACTGTAGAAGACAAGACAGTAAGTGGTCAGCAGGATTCAAGATCAAAGACAATGGATTTGCAAGAAAAGATTTTTAAAGGATATGCATATATATAACAGCTTAACTTGCAGCATGGATTTTTTTATATGCCCTCATTAATGCCAAAATTACTTTTTGTCTTGTTTGTTCGTGGTTTCGATGAGATTTTGTTGATGTTGATGTTGTTGGTGCTGCTGCTGGTCAAAAGTTGTTGATGATCTGGTCAGCCGGCAGCTGAAAAAGTGAAGTGCAATGGCGGCTTCATTAACGGAAAAAAAGATATCAACGACAAGCCCTTCAATAGTAATTTTAAAGAGAATATTTTTTTTTCTAAGAAATAATAAGAAATGCATATATAATCTGAGTTTGTATGTATATGGGTCTATATGGAAGGCAGGTAGCACTTAAGATTCTTCTTGAGAGAGGGGAAACAACGCTCTAAATTTTTGCATGTTGTTAGCAAGCCAGCCAGCCAGCCGGCAGATATAATATTTAATTGCAGCAGTCAAAGTGAAGTAGAAGTCGAGTGGAATGTGTTTTTGACTTAGGCATTTAATAGGTGAAGTACATGGTTGAATAGGTATAAGCTGGGAGAGAAACAAGAAGGATTATTTGCTTAATAATTTCCGGTATGGAGGCACTCCAAGTTGATTTCAATCTGCCAACATGTCAGCAGAAGGACAAATAGAAAAAAATTGAAATGTTTTGTTGTATTACTACTTACTACTGGTCATTACGGTAAGTAGATTACCTGTATTATAAATTGGGTACGAAAGATGTGTAACAAAAGCTTAATGTGGTCAGTGTCAAAACGAACAGTAAAAATAATTTAAAAGTGAAAAAAAATTAATAACAAAATTTTTTGTTGGTTTTAGTGCAAATGTTTATATGTCTGTGAAGAGAGTGTAATGTAAATATAGTCCTGTTTTCTGTTTAAACATTCCTTTGAAACAAAAAACCATTTTTCTGTTATTTACACTACTCGCTGCTGCTTCCCTGCTGACATTATTATCATTACTGCTTGCTTTTAGAATTAGTTCAGTGTGTACAAAAAACTATATATAAATCCACCTGAGCAGCCTAGTCAGTGTGGTAGTCAGCATCACACGTCAATAAAATGTCCAATCGAAGCCATATAATTTATCGACCGTTTATCATCATCGACAACGACATCACCACGATGGATATTTTGTTTACGACGAGCCTCAATCATGACTTTGGTTTGACGTCCACTGAACTGTACTGAAAGCCACACTGCACTCTCGGCACACACACACTCTCTCTTTAGACGTAAAATCCATTCCATCCACCGCATTTATTATTATTTTCATGAAAAAAATCAAGTTAACGGTACATTTGCTTGTTCAGGCGTTGTATGCATTGGTAGGCACTCACTCTTACTCTTTTTATTGGCTTACATGTTCGGTCGGTATAGGTATATGACACACAAATTTTTCACATTGGGATGACCTTGAGGTACTTATGGTTAATAGTGGTAGCCCACGTCAAAGAGAAAAAAAGCGTGCCAGCATGTAAATAAATAGCTTGTCACTATTCAAGCAGGAAAAAAAACACGAACATTTTTTACCGTGCACACACTTATCCAACAAGCTTATAACCCTACTTATTTACTGCTGCTGTTAATGCATTATTATTTGGAAGAACCTCTGAAATAATTTACAGTTAAAATATTATAACTATCTCTTGTTGTCCAGTCACAAAACCAAGCCACACACCACCACCACCACCACCTTCTCATTATTGCAAACAAAGTAGTTTGTTATGCATTTTTATTGCAATTTTTTGACAGCTATGACATGACATGACATGCCGATGACAATAATGATGATCAAGACAGGACTCAAGAGAGAGAAAATTATATCGTGCCCATTAATACTACACTGCCCATGTGCACTCCTTACCTTATGAAATGATTAAAAATAACTTCCGCCATCAAACAACCAGCAAAAAAAAACTAAGAACCAGTATGACACCACCACCACCTGTCTCCCAAGCCAAGCAAGCTATTTATTTTCATCTGATTGTTTTTAAAGAGAGGAGTAAAAAAAACGGATAAAAAAATTAGATCAGGTAAAACAAACAATAAAATTCATGAAGCCTTTTGGCAACTTTTTTTTGTGTTTTTACGATAGAGTAGTAATTTTCTATTTACGAAAATAAACTGTAATTAGAGCCTTCTATTATTATTATTATTACCAAAATAGACAGACGCGATATCAAAACATATTTATTTTGTATTGATATCTAAACAAAAATTTTATTATGGTCCAGCCAAGTCAAGTTAGTTGTTTGTTCTTTTTAAAAGATAATAGCAAACAAAGTCATTGTCATGCAGACAGCATCCCACCAAAGTGAACAAGCGTGGATCAAGTAAACATTTGTAGTATTTGTTACAGTGTGAACTTGAAAGATAAAAATCTATTTTGTTCTAACATTGCCATCATTCTTTATTTTCAATAATACTAGTCATATTAATAGCATGGCCATATTAAGAATGATCAAATGGAATGTTAATCTGAAGAGGAAATGGGTACGTAGTACTTGGTCGCGTAGTAGGTATCAGGTATGTAATGTACCTACGTATATGCAATCTAAAAATTGTTACTTCTCCTTGCTCGCAGCAGCGATATCACTTTTTAATAATAAAAAAATGTTAATTATCTTAATAAAGGATGTCTTACAAGACAAAAGAATTTTTGTATGGTAGTAGATATTATGGAAAACTAAATGCTGATGATAATAATAATAATAAGCCATCATATTTAGTGCTGGGGTACATCTGTCTAATTTTATTTTCGTGACTAGGTTTGTGCTCTGTATGTCCGCCATTATTTCAATTAAGCCATTTTGTTTAAAAGGTGTAGTAGTTAGTAGTAGTAGCGATGTAGACAGGACAGGAGGACAAAAAAAGATTGTTCTGTAACTGTAACGGTATTCATTTCAACAAGGAGGAGGGGTTGTCCGATGATATCATAATGTAGCCGTTGGCCATTATTTTATATGAAAATAAATTGCATTGTAGTAACGTAACGTGAGTGAATTGGTGATGGGCTATTTTGTATGTCTGCTGTGTTTACAGACGGTCTAGAGTCTAGAGGTTGAATGTTGACTTTGACATGTCGTTTTGCTCTTGAATTTCTTCTCCATTCCAAATCACGATGACAATCAAACTTTAAAAGAAATTGGACACTCGTTCCATCAAAAAAATCAAACAAAATACTACGAACGGTAACGTATACGGAAACCTTTTGAAATGGACAGTGTAGTGGAATGAATGCCAAGTTGTCAAAGATTTTTTTTTGCTGGTGACAAGATTCTTTAAAGTTGCATTTTGAAAGTGACACTTTTGTTCCTGCTACTGGGTCTAGATTCTACTACTGTTTGTATTGGAATAGTAAGTAGGAATGAACATTTGTACTACTTCTGTTTCAGTTTTGTTTACGCTACACTTACCTTACCGCTTTTCTGGCGATGATGATGATGATGGCGATCCTGATGATAAATGTTTGAATGACAGGACAAGGAGAAAATTGTATTCATTTTCAGTAGACAGTCACCGATCACTATGTAACAGCAGCAGCAGACAAAATAGCACGGCCATAGCAAATATTGACATGACTTTATAGATAATGATGACGAAAAATAATAATACTGCATATAAAATCTGTGTAATGATCATCAATTTTGAAACAGTAATTTTTACTATTTGCATCTCTCATTCTTCTACAAGCCAAGGCTAGTGTACTCAATACTCTCGGAATAATCGCCATCATCATCATTCATAATGAACCGTATACCTAGTCAGGCACAGTCACGAGCCATTATGGAATTATGGCCTTTTCGTAAAAGCAATTTTAGTATAACTTTTTTTTTATTTTACGCAGCAGGAGGCAGTCCCAATGTTTATCGCCGTTGGGTGGTCTCCTCTTGCTTGTGTGCTAGCTAACCCATTCTTTTCAATAATTAAAAGTACGCAATTTTTTTTGGCGAGTGAACGAACAGTTGCCAATTTAAAAATGACTGTTGTTTTCTTCACTCTATGTAGCAATTATAATTGTTACGATGGTTAGAACACATTCATCCATACTAATTGCGGGATGGTCACTTGCTGAAATATTTTTGCATGTAGGTATTACTTTTTTGGCAAATTGTGGTATAAATAATTGTTTCAAATTAGCAAATGGCAAATTAAAAGAAGTGATTTTTCTAATTTTTAATTGTTAGAAAAGTAGACAAAATCAACGCAATTTTGTTAATGAATGGTTTTCAACTTGCAGCTATTTGAGCAGATTAAACAGGTCAGAGACATGTTTAAAGCTCGCTTAAAAGAGTACGATTGGAGTGCAAATTAGTGCAGCAAAAAAATTAAATATTTAAAGCTGTAATAAGGTGACCTCAGCATCATCATTTCTCATGTATAGACATTATGACAAAAAAACGAGACTAATGACTACTTCGTTGTTACTAGAGATAGATATCGATACCATTTAAGCGTAATGATTCATTTTGCTTCTAAGTTACTACAAACTCATTTTTTTTGTGTGAGTGAATGGGATGAAAACACGGACACGGAACTAGCGTCTCTCTCTCTCTCTTGCGTAGTTTGAAGCTGGAATTATTGGAGCTGAATAGCAAGAATTTATTGTGTGGTTTAGTTTAGCTTGAAAAATACTAATAAATTATTGGTCAGCATGATATTGTGTGTGGTCTGACTTGCTGAAGAGAATGACGTCTGTTGCTAACGTTATTGGTAGGTAGAGTACTGAGGTAAATGGATTTAAAATAGAGAGATGGTTTATTTTACTTTGACAATTGTCGCAATAAAATGAGAATACCTGTTGCAACTGGATACTAAATTGAATTGCGGACACACATGTATGCATGCATGCATGCATGCACAAAGTGTTTAGGTACCTATAAGCACCTGTTTGCTGTTAGCAAACCAAGCTTGCTGGCTAAATTATCACATTATTGTTCCCCTGTCAATTTTTTCATTTTATAGCAAGCGATAGCAAACCACAGTACCATAACAAGGCATCAGTGTGTAGTGCGACATTTGCACGTTAACTTTACTAAAAAAAATATATCATTTCTGTCATTTTCCACAAAAAATTGTTATGATTCAATATCCACTGACCCTGTTTCTCTGGACTCTGTGTGTGTGTGTTTTGTTTTGTCAATACCATAATTTAGTTTTACACTGTACTCAATACAGTGTAACCAGAAAAATATTATTAGTTTTCATGCCAATAAATATTATTGATACTCTTTCAATCTTTTGAAGTTATCAAGTAATGTAATATTATCAAGTTCGTATTTTGCACATTTTTCTTGGAAAATCGATTGGCATCAGCACAGAAAAAAAATTAATATTCTGAAAAAAATTATTTTGATGACAAAATGTCACATGAAAAAAAAATATAACAAGTGACCACACCACTACTTAGATATTTTATTGGACAACTTATCGTTTTCTTGGGAAAGATGAGTCCACCTGTAAACTTTTCCATTTAAACATATTTTTCACAAACCTTACTACATTTCAAGATTAATATTCATATTCATGAATGAACTACTTCAATTTCAGCAAATTCTAAACTATCAGGTCACATGGCTAGTCAAACATCCCAACTGGATCTATTATTTTTATGACAAGGACTAAAAAAGATGACAAAAAAATCACATGATAGTAGAACAGAAATGGAATAACACACAGACATGATGGCGTATAGGTATTGGATTCCAAACAATTTCTGTAATTACTTATTTGTCATTCATTTTATGGTGTCATCACGCGAGAAGCAGTATAAATGAAATAATGTACCGAAACCAAAACTACAAAAAACAAGTCCAGTGCAGTCAGTACAGTACATATTGCAATGTTTGTTTGTGGTGGTGAAAAGAAGACTTTTTTTGTGCAAGTCTGTGTGTCTGTATAACTGCAAGAGATGCTGTTACATTTTATGTCCTGCTGTTGTTCTGTTTTTTTTACCTTGTTTTTGCTACTGTCTGCCTGTCATCATCATCATCACCATCATCATCTTTTTATGACCATCTTGTCATTTCTCTAGACTTCTCCTAATAACTTACAATTAGCTAGGCATGTATTTTATTACAAAAAAAACAGAAAAATATATCATTATCTGCATCTAGTCACCAAATATATATTATTCTTTTGTAGTTTTCCCTAGAAGCCATATCATTCAAACTAAACGAAAATGGTGTTTCAGCTCATCCTTCTAGTACGCCCTGCTCATTTCTGTAAACAATTTTACGACTCACCTTACCATTCATAAAATATACAAAAAAGAAGCACAAGAGCTGTGTTGATGAGATGAGAGTCATTTTTCTACTGCTAAAGCCATAAGTAAAGAATTACTTGTGGTGGTGGTGGTGGTGATGATGATGATGATGATAATGATGACAATGCAATGCTAATAATAATAAAGAAATGTTAAGTAATCCCGTGTCCTGCTGATTAGTGAAATGAAAAAAAGAAAGACACTGTTTGTTTGTCTGTTGCAGCTCATTGAAAATCTCCACTCGACTGATATAGTCAACTGCTAAAAAATAATATAAAAAGCTAGGCACATAGTCCATATAGATGGATAGTTGTACAAGTGCAATCACTTTTAAGCAGGGTGAAGGAAAATAATGGTAAAAAATGGTAATGAGTTTGTTGAGTCAAGCTATTTTTATGATAATGACTAACAGTGTAGTTTGGCTATCGAGTTTTTTGTATAGCTTAAAAATAAGCCAAAGTTAAACTAAAAACTCACGTAATGTATTATAAGCAGGTATAGTGGTAGTAGTATGTGTGCACCTGAGAAAAAAAAATAATAATACTGGCCCGGTCCAATAGAGAAAAGTTGGAAATGTTTGTATGTGTACCTAGTCAAATGATCTTGAGGTTTCCCAAGTTTCCCTCTAAAAACTCCACACACGACCACCATACCACCATTAATATTTTTTTGTTGCATTTTGTCAGACAGATTAGCTTAGCTATTGTAATCGTAAAAGGCAAAACAGGTCAACAGCCATAAACAAAAGTTTTTTTAATACCTACCCATCTTACCTACTTATCCCTGTAAAATATTATTATCTTCAAAAGCTGCAAAAGTGCAACTCTCAACGTGATTGTCATAATGCATTCTTCTTCTCCTCCGCTTTTTAACTGCATTTTTTTTACTTGGCTGCATTATTGCATCCCAATAATTTTCTTTAAGCTGGCTAGCTGGCACAACCACATATCATCTCATCATGGCAGCAACAGCAAACAGTGATAACTTGATAGGTATATCCTATCAAGCTTCTCACATCATCAGCCAGCTATAGAGCTCCTTAATGGCCGGCCAGGGACTTATTGGCTACTTATTACTACCACTACTCCATACTGACTAACCATCTCTAAACAAAAATGAAGAGAAGGCCCTTCATTTCATTTTCTTGATTTTTTTTTCCACATTGAGATTACAGTAGAATGGGATTACATCATTTTGACTCCTTCTTCTGTCAAGATGCATTTCATTTGAGTAATGTATCGCAAAAGGAAATCTGTTTGCACCACCACCGACAGCAGCAGCATTAAATTGCATTATTTTTGCCTTGTCATTTTCATGTCATGGGCATCACACAAACATATTATATTTAATCATATGTACATGTGCTCATGTAAACTGCAATATTCCATTGCATTCCTCCTCATTCATCATTACTACTACTACTACTCCATCCAACTGTCATTATAAACTACTATTATTATTACTTTACAATTGTACGGTTCTATGGACATGTACAATATATCGACATTGCAATTGTTGCCGTAATATAAAATATTTTGCGTGTTTTGTCTGGCCTGTGTTATATGCATACAATCTCCTGCTATTTTTATGGGCATAATTTTGTTTTTGTTTTTTTATCACCTGAAACTATAATCATCACCAATCATGCACGAAGCTATATTATATTGATGCTAGAATTATCAGCAGCAATGAGCAATGACAGAAGAACAACAATAGCTGGAGATACCTAGCAAATAAATATTGGTACCTTTAAAGTACCTTTTTAAAAGGGATTCATGTTGTTCATTCTTTCTTTCTTCTTCTTCGTGAGTAAATGCTTCTCACACAATTTAACTGACACATGACATACTACTACAACGGCAGCAGCGTAACAGAAGCGTCAAGCTCACAAGACAGAATAAGAACAGCAGTAGCAGCAGTGCTAGCAGCATGTGAAAAACAAAGCAGGAAATGTTTTTGGTATCAAATCAAAAAAGGATCTTTTTCTGTACCATCGCCACCACCACCAATGGTTGGAGTTTTTCTTTGTTGCTGCTGCTGCTCCTGATTATTGGTTTGATTTTACAATTTTTTTTTCTTTATTTATTCGTTCCTTTGTGGTTGGTGATGGGGCCTTTTGGTGGTCGTGACGTATAAAGCTCCAAAAACTATATAATGAAACGCTCAAAAATAAAGTTTTGTTTTTTTACGCAGGTATATTTTACACGAGATGGTTCACGGTGATACTATTATTGTGATTATGTATGATTATATGCAATAAAAATGCAGAAAGAAGGTAGGATGCATGCATGCAGAAGCAAGGAAAAATGGGGAAAAGAAAGAAAAACATTTTTTTTTTTGTTTAATGAACGATGATGATGATGATGACTGACTGACTGACTTAGTGCACTAGTCCATTGCAATATAATATGGTGCTTTTGTATTCTTCTAATTCCAAGCCACGCCAGACAGTCAAAGCCACTATCACCTCCACCACAAAACAAAACCATAATAATCAAAAACAATGCATCGCATCATCATCATCATCGTCAAGATCATTATGGCATGCATCTCACAGTCTCACACATTAATCTGCTTACGCAATACTACACAATTCTTTCAATTCAACTGATCAGAAAAGATATGTGTGTGTAGACGAGCAGGAGGAGGAGGAAGAAGAAGAAGAAACGAAAAGTAAAAGGCTTTTTATTCAGCCAGTCAGTTAGTTGCATTTTGCAATAAACTAATACACAGCCAAGACAGACAGACAGACAGATATGAAGAGTGAGAGTAGTAAAGCAGACATGAAGACTCTTCTTGAAATTTTTTTTATTCTTCGTGGTTTTGTTTCAAATCTGCTGCTGTTGCTGAAGAACAATATATATATTTTTTTCGATCATGATGATGACGATAATTGCCTCTGATTATATTGCAGTTCCTGAAAAAAAAGAGGAGAAATTGATGAAGATGACGATGATTATACTCATGTTTTTTTATCCTGGTTTTCTCGTGCTTTATGAGTCCAGTAACCACGAACATCATCATCATCGCGATTGATGAGATGAGAATGCTTTGCTGTTCTCCCGCAAAAAAAATATGAAGAACATGATGAAGAGTATGAGGATGATGACGATGATGATGATTATTATGGATTATGGATGATAATGGTGAGTGATGTGATGTTCCTCTTCTTACCTCTTTTCTCCTTGTTGTCTGCTGGAAAAAAATGTTTTCTTCTTGGAGCAATAAAGTGATGTTGATGTACGCATGTCCATCTTCCATCTCTATCTATCTGTAATATAGACAGTCGTGTCGTGTCACGACATGACCATCATCATCATCATCTTTCTACAAGAGAGAGTGATGTTTCGCCATTTCCCATCATAATAATCAGCAGCTACAAGTCATTTGCCCTGCTTGTTGCAATGTGTGTATGTGTGTGCACTGTACACAAAATATACATAAAAAAGCCACTGGCCACTTGAATATTATATATTTTTGGGTAAAAATTATTCATATTTTTTTCAAACTTGTTCGCTGTGTTGTGCCGGATGAAACTGAAAAGTACACCGTGATCTACAACTGCCTCCTTGTCTGTCTCGCTGGACATAATTCACATCTCATCATCATCATCATCATCAAGATGAACATGAAGAAAAGATCAAAAATATCATCATTCTTCAAGATGATGATGATCGCCACAAAAATATCGTCATGTAGATAGATGCGTTCGTGTATCAAGACGCTGTTTTTTGTTCTTTTAGAAATGTCAGGAAACATGATCGCACGTGGAATTTGTATTACGTGCACTGTACATTTACACGCTGCATAATATGCAGCATAGCAGCACCACATCACCAGTAAAAACACAAAAATTTAATGTGAAATTTTCCTTTTTTTTAAACAAAAAAATATTGGCCAGCATGCCAGGTCTGCTGAAAACTTGGTGTAGAGTGTAGAAGAACAAATGAAATAGCAATTGACACGTGCACTAGAATTTTGTAAACATAATTTGATAGCGTGAAATTGCGCTTATTTAAATAAAAATAGCCAAAAAACGAAATATATACATGCATGTATATGTACATATGTATATATGCATGGCTAGTTCGTAGATATATACATATGAACTAGAATATTTTTTTCTGTTAGAACTGATAACACACAAAATATATTTTTTAACGTGTGCAACTAATAATTTTTGGTTTTCCACTGAAATTTTTAATTCATTAGAAGAAATGAATTGCTTGATAGATTGCCAGTTCAATGACCGATATAGTGGGACATTGTTTTGCATTTCGTATGAAAAACTGCTTTAAAACTATGCAAACGAAAAATTTTTTTATTAGATTTTTTTCCCACTAAAACCATTGTTCCTCTGCTGCTGTTGTCTTGTCAGTATTATTCAAATTATGACTTTTCGGAACAAGAACAAAAGTAAAAATAAAAATAAAATAATTCATACTGAAAAAAAACCATGCAAGCCACTTTGTGCTCTTATCATGTGACAGTCACATACAGCCAGTCACATTTGAACACCAAACGTAAACTAAGCTAGTCTTTTCCACAGTGTTCACATTACTTCTAGAATACATTAGTCATGTATAACACGTACAATATGTACTTTAATTTGGCTGATCTTTCAGCGAAAGAAAGAGACAGAAAGGATTTTGTCCTGTTGTTTGAATCAGGTCCAAGGGATCAGGCCCGGTCAAGAAAACAAATATGAGTTCACTAACCAGTGGTCAATGTGTTCAATACAAAAGAAATATTATTTTTTTTATATATTGGATTCCCCTGGAGTTATGAAAGAGTTATGGAGGAAAAAAGTTTGTTTTTGCTTTCGTCACGGATCGTCCATCGCATATAAATATTTCTTATCGCACGTTTCTGGCCAACTTGCTAAAAAAATACGGTACTTTCATTTTACCCGACGTAAAGTGTTTAGTGATATGAGAAGTGGTATTTATTGCAATTACGTTTATTATTATTATTATTACTACGTACATATATTTTATTTGTGTTGGTAGTAGGACAATTACCTACCTACTTACGTGTCTGACCGTGAACCTCCCTGGATACTTGTTTGCTTTTCGTTTTCAATTTTCCATTCCCTTCTCTCAATCTTCTGGAGTCCACAGTCTGGACCCGATGTTGGTGGAGGAATGTTGTGTAAGTTTTTGACCTGACCTGAAAAATAGGTGAAGAAGAGGACAGTGAAAAAGGCTAGTGCCCTAACTCTTTCTTATACAAAATATAATCTGTCTGTACGTTTATCACGTGGATGCAGAGCATGGATAAATATTAGAAAACGATCTTTTAAGTCTATACGTTCTATGGGGATTTTTGGTGAAGAAGAGTAATACGTTTTTTTCAATTTTCCAAATTATCTTTTTTTCTGGTAAAAAAGGGATTATTACACCCACAAGAAGATCACATGATCAGACAGAAAGTGAGTTTAGTTTTCCCTTGCTGTATTATGTAGAGCACCAGTATTTTTTTCATAAAAATGAAAGGAATCTCTCAAAAGAACGTAATCCCTTTTTAAAAAGGCAACCCCAGCAGCAGGTCAAGTACCTATAACTCCATTACGATAATAGAAGCTTTTTTGGGGGGAAAAAATACGGACAACAGTAGCAAAGTTTGCTTTTTAAGCGGGAGAATAAAATTGGATGCTGATTTCTAAAGCACGTAAATTTGCTACACTCCATGTAAATTTATGTAGTGCAAACAAACACTCAACCTGACAGTGACATTTTACTGTTTTATTTGATATTTTCGTGTTTTCAAGGCGGATTTCATCCTAACAAGCTGTGTTGCTTGTGATTTTTGTGAGTGTGTGTCATATTCACACACACACACTTTGTCAATGATGACTGATGATTACGAGGAAAAAAAAGAAAGGGTAAATTCGACCAGTTTAGGTAGATTGGTAAACAAAAGCAACAAAAAAACGAAGTTTACGTTTGATTTGAACAAACGTTTTTTTTTAAATCAAAAACACCTTTTTTGTGACGAGAATGCTTTTCTCAGAAGTAGAAATGCAAATGGAAAAGCAAACGACTTAAAATGAATTACACACTTCGTTTCTCTTGAAAGGAGAAAATAAGTAGGGTCGACTTAAAATAGGTAAATGGAAAAGGTTACTATGGTTCTTAATGACGTGTGATTACATTGTCCCTAAATTTACTCCTATCTTTTCGGAATATACTTTAAAACATGTTTACCCAACCTTTCTGAATTTTTCGTATGAAACGCTGTAACAAAAATCAGTGTTTTTTTGTCACAGCTTGTCAAACCGTCATTCAAGATTGCTAGATAGGTATCAGATGACCGTAAGTAAATGCATACGCGTCTAGTGCTTTTATGGACCATCACATCACATCATCATACCCAAAAATTTTCCATAGGGATTGACGAAATTGTATACACGCCCAGTCCAATATAATATTCCATCGAGAATGTTGGAGAACTATGTACAAAAATAATTTCACACAAGTTCTTCTTCTGTCATTGTGAAGCATTTCTATTTTCAACTTTAATTGCTCTAAAAAAATCCACATAATATTCTTGCAGTGTATCTATGCATAATACTTATAAAAAATTCTAATAGAAAGCTTGACTGTTTATTATCATCATCACTGTCGGAATTTCTTCAAAAAGGCAAATTAGCCATTTTTCGTGCAACAACGTAAACAAACTTGCTAACTCGGTGAAACAAGAAGAAGCCCTAGAAAAAAAAATCCTAGAGCTAGTAGCTATTTAATGCGCTTTTTTCTCTCTCTGTGTCTGATCTCAAGTAAATTTGCATTGGGATGCTTAATTTCATGCAAACTTGTCAGTGTTTCGAACATTCTCAGTGAAGCAAAGTGAAGATACTAATGCACACACACACACACACATACACACACAAAATATTCAAAAAGTCGATCGACAGGCAAGCAATAGATTTTTTTGGCAGTTCATGGTGAGAATATAAGAGAAGCCGGAGCAATTGAGGAGCAGCTACTACATAGCTATCCAAAGAAACGCAGCAAAAATTCACATATTTTTTTTCAGCCAAGCCCAACAAAAAAAATTACGAAAAGCTTCTGTCTGTTTTACTCCCTGTAATTTGTTTGTTGTTGTTGCTCGCTCGATTGCATTGCACATATTTTTTTTCGCTGCTGCTTCTGCTGCTGCCTGGCCTTACCCGAAGGCAGGCAAGAATGTAAGAGAGAAATAATCGTAATTGTGGCAAAGAAACATCAGGAATCCATTTAAAACTGACGATGACAACAGCAGCAAGGATGGATGACTGTATTTTGCTGTGACTGTGCATTCATGATAGGATTACTTATTATCTTACTTTTGCACTACTCCACCACTAACTCACTCACTCAGTATTCCATGCTTGTTTTTTTCTTTATTGTTATTATTACAAGTACAAGTTGAGCAGGAGATGGAGAAGAAGAAGAAAGGGAGAAGCCTAATCATATCAATATCAGTCAGTTTGGTGGAGATTTTACATTTTTTATAGGTATTCAGCTTCTTCTGCAATTTGCCTCCTGACCGGGGAGTTGTACCTGTATACGTGCATGCCTGGCTTATTGGCGTGGCCGTCTACCTGTGTGGTTGGTGGTGATGGTGTGGTGCTTTTTTTTCTGTGATCCCTATGCATTCAGTAACACGGTAAAGAAAAAAAATGCATGACAAAACAATACAGGATTTATAACATAATAACAAGTGGGCTAATAAAGAATAGATAAAATGCAAATGCAAAAATATCATGCCATGAAAATGATCATCATGCCAAGAAGGCCACCAGAAGCAACATAGGTATGTGTGTATTTTTTTTCTTCTTTGGCTTCTTTTTCTTGCCTACCTGACTGACTGACTGACGGTGCATAAAGTCAAGGCAGAAAGTTAAAAGCCGATAAAGCTTCTGCATATAATAATATGCAATGCAGTGGAGTATAAGAAACGCATATTTTGTCAGGAGAGCATTATGCTCGGACTAAAAAATTTAAATTGATAAAAGGAATCGAAGAAAGCGAATTTTTTTTCAGGGAGGCTAGTCAAGTGAGGAAAAAAACTACTGTATTGCGGACTGCCATCATATTCCAATGCAAATGCAACGGTTTAAATTTTCGGACGGGGGGGGGGGAGGGTTGGAGAGAAAAGAGGGGGAAGGGGAAAGAAAATATTTTCAAGTTCCACATCACTCTCTCACACACGAAAAAAAAGTTGTTTTGTAGTTTTGCTCCTACTTTCGTATCAATATCGCATCCCATCATCAATATCCGTCTTTTTTTGGTGGTCTTGTCTCGTCCCTAAGAATATTATGGAATATCTACCAAATCGGTTTTTTTTCTCCTGTAGAGTTTCCATATCAAATAAATGCAATTCTTGTTGATACATTACTGGCAGTACTTTTTATATGATGATGATGATGACGATGATGAGGGTTCTACTGGCTTCCTATAACATGCCGTTGTATTTTTCCTGTAAGTGATATCCTCCTCTATTTTATATTTTTTCCTTTGAACACGAACCAACTCCTATCAAGTAGAAAGGAAGGAAAAGGAAGATGAAGAAGAAGAAGAAGGAGGAAAAACGAAAAGAAAAAGGAGATATAATACATGAAAACTACTAACTTGTTGGCTTTGATGACGACGACGACGACTACGGTGGTGTTGTGATGGGATGCAGAGCAGGTTTTTTTAGTACGTGCAATGCACAGTAAAAGCAACAGTCTCACTGAACTGACTATAAGAGAAACGACCAAGATGAAAAGAGAGAGAGAAAAAAAAATTCTGCATGAATCTGATATTTTAGCTTTGAGCTTACCAGTAGAAGAATATGGCTTATGGGCTCAACCAAAACCGATATAAAATATACATTTATGTACCTATAGCTTAAAACATGTAGGTAGTAGACTTTGTATGATAATATCGGTATAAAGATTATATGACTAGTTTCTATCAGGAGAATCATGTGAAACAAGTTGTTTTAGTGTTTGGTATAAAAAGCAAAGAAACAACAGCTTGAACAGCATCAGCATAATATTATGCATATGCATACATAGTGCATCTATATAGAGAGTAGAGTAGAGCATTAAAAACTGGCTGTTAAAAATGTCGTTATGTGTTTTGCTTCTATAACCGCAGCAGCGTGTAGAAGAGTAGCGTATTTTATATTGAAAAAAAATATATCATAGAGAATTTTGGCTTGTTGTTCCAAAATGCATATAATACGTATACTATATTAGTCGTGGTGGTGGTGGTGATGATGATGATGTGCACCAGCAGCAGCAGCAGCATAAAGTAAAGTCTTGTTGGTAATATTTGCTTGCCTGCTGCTCTGAAAGAAGAATGGAGTTTCGTTTCGTTTGTTGCTTTAGCATTTTATGTGTGTGCATTGGTTTGTGTTCAAGGCACAAATGGGGAATAGGTAAACTAGCTAGCAGCTACAGCAAAAGCAAAATTTTCATCAGTCGGAAGCAGGCTTGAGAGCGAGAGTGAACACAGACCAGTCGCTGTCTCAATCCTATATCCAATTCAACTCATACCAAAAAAACAAAAGCTACCTTTTTTTACAAAAAAAAAGGAAAGATTTGTCAAACTATATTATTATTTTAGACATTTTTATTTAAGAATAAAATTCTCTGAAAAATATATATAGATAATAATTGTGGAGAAAATTAGTAGAAAAAATTAATAGTTCTGTGACAATTTATTGAATAAATTGGCAATTAAGCTGCTGCATTGTATGTTTTTTTTTTGCACACGTACGTCTTACTTTTTCTTAGAGTGACAGTAATCATCATCGTCATATTATTTGTTTGAGTGGTTTTTGAAGGTGTCCAGGAAAAAAAAAGTAATAGTAATCCAGGTTGCGTGACAATTAAGAACAAAAATTAGTACAAAGAGAGAGAGAGAGAGAGAGAGAGAAAGAAAAACCTAATTTTGGAAAATTTTTGAAGAAACAGATTTCGTACAAAAGAAGAAGCGGGAAGACAGAGGGGTTGTCTTTTTGTGGTTTTGTGTAAGTTGCACACATTTTTTTCATGCTTCATTGCTGACAAAACAAGACGTGAAAATTTTCCAGAAAAGTGAAAGATATTCGAGCAGTAGTGATTTGCTTCATTTCATCTGATTTATTTCACGTACTGTCTGATCCATTTGACAAGAAAGAAAGAAAAAAAAAGAATTTTTGTATTTTTTTTGTGCAATATCAGCAAAAAATATATTCAACCAGAAAAGTGATTTTGAGTATCAGAAAGGAACAAAATTACTTGTTTTTTGAAAAAAGAAGGATAACAAAAATTGGTAAGTCTTTCTTACATTTATTTTATTGGAAATATTTCACACATGAAGTAGTAATAATAATAATAATAATGATGGAGAAAAACAAGTGGTAGTTTTGATGAACTTTTTTCCCTATTTATCATTTATCGGCAAAGCATAAACTGTCCTCTGTGAACTGTCAATTTTTCTTTTTAGTGACGGATGAACATTTTTTAAATACATGATACATGTTTTTTTCATAATTCACACAATTTTTTCCTTCTCTAATTTACTCAGTAGTTTAGGTGATTTGGTTGCAGGCATTTAAATCTGCAAACGTAATCATTTGAATTAAAAGGCGAGATTAGAGAGAAAGAAGAAAAAAAGTGTCTTGCCCACATTTTTTTTCACTTTTTTTATCTTTTAAGAGCACCGAAGAATATTGACACATGACTTGTTGATTGAGAGATTCCTATTCAGTCAGGTTGACTTTGATCCTAGTAAGATTTTTTTTTTTCAACAAAAAATTTGCTTGGGAGGTGGGGCAGCTTTCATTTCCATTTGCTTGCCACCAGCAGCACCATCATCAGCAACAAGAGTTCACAAGTTGTCAGTCAGGCTAAAAATATCTCTAAGAAAAAAATGGATTCGTCAACATGATCATTACCATCTCATCAGTGGAAGTCGATGTCTTCTATGTCTACTTTGGCTTCTGGCAAAAAAAATATTACTGCCGGAGAGAAAGATTTTCTAGAATGAAATGTAATGTAGCATACAGCACCAGCACCGTATTTACAGCTAGCAAAATTTTGTTTTATCGTTATCATCACCACCGTTTATTGCAAAGTAGCTTATCGCATGATTAGCCACAAAATCGTTGAAGTCATTGGTTTCACTTCAGTATCATCACCACTACTGCATTTGAGCATAATATGTAAAAAATACATATATATGTATTATCAGGAGGCAAGGTTGTAAAAACTGAAACTGATTATTTTTGCATTTGAAAAAAAATCTGGAAATTCCTTCAAGCTTGAATAAAAGAGCATCACCAACAGTTTTTGTCTTTGACAAGGATTGAACTGTATAAGTGAAATTGAAGCACTTGAGAATTTATTCATAGATTTAGAGATCATCGCCATTTCCAGATTTTCTCTTCTTTTTATTCCATCACATGTCACATAATCATCAACATCATGAGTGATTGAATAACGCTGTTTTAATATTTAAAATTTGAATGCCTACACGCATGTGATATATGAATCAATGAAAAAAAATGCACCAGAATATTAAATACCTTATGCACGCTTTTTTTTATTTGAATACAAAGTTTAAGTTTTTAAACCTGCTTACATAATACTCAGGAATTAGCATAAAATCACTTAAAAAATTATACACCATCTGAGCATACACACACAGCTTAGCTCTCTCTTAACTTATTTCAATTACCAGCAAAATCACATCAGTTGAAAATGGGCTGATTCATGACGATCTGAATCTGTCTGTCCGTTCATTTATCTCTAAATAATATTCAATCTGAGCCTGCTGAATTTAAGGCAGGCTTTATAACCATTAAAAGAGCTGATGATGATGATACGTACATTCATAACACGCTCACAGAGAATCGTTGACCTTTCTTGTCATTGCATTGTCAATCTAATATAGTGTTTCTACCCCCAAAAAAAATCTAACAAAATAAGTAATTCAATCATTCAATCATTGCATTTCATATATATGATGATCGTGTTCCCAATTCCTTTTTTCCACCTCTCAATCAACCATCAAAGCAGACCTGAATTGATCAATGCCTCCATCATCTCAAACTCTAAATTTGTATGGATCTTTATGTAGCTTTCTATAGGTACTTTTATTATTATGCAGCGTTATCATGCATTAATTTTTATGTAAAATGTTTTGTAATGATAAAGAAAAGGTAGCTACTGCGTCAATTACTGTACGGCAATAAGCTATATACCATTTGAAACAAATTTTTATTTTGACAATGACAACCAACGGCTCATTCGTCACTGTCACACTTCCATCATCAACCAAACCAAACAGAATTGGAATTTATTAGGCGAATTAAGCATGTATGAAAATAGCCATGCAGAAATAATATGTAACTGCGAAGATGTGTGCCCTTTTGAATGTCAGTTATCATCATAATCATCATCATCATCATCACCACCACACACCACG
>JAHZMZ010003495.1:0-12259 GCA_027743805.1 Lepidocyrtoides sp. E14 | reverse complement strand
TAGGTTCGATTTTCCATAATGAGGAACATCATCATAATGCATATTTTCAGACGATGAAAAACATAAATACCTATGTATTATGTTTTTTATTCCCTGACAAAGTTATTCAAAATTATCGATATATATAACTACAATGGACTACCTGGCGTCGTTCATGATGTTACATTTATGCCACAGGTCGCCCCGCCGCAGTTCATGCAAAAATTAGTACGTAATACGTACTGCGTATTCTCAAGTAATTGTGTAGACTGCAATTTACAGTTCCTTTCGCTGGCTATTCCTTTTTTTCGACATTGACAAATTTCAATATGAATCATAAGTCTTTCTTTGCTTTACAAGAATAGTAATAACAGTAGTACAGTTCTGCATGGATGCATGTTCATTAAGCACAAACCTGGAAACTAACTTTTAAGCATTGTAAATGCATAATAATACTTCTAGCGGTCTCTAATATTATGAAACATGGGTTGCATTGTTGGCTGACTAGTGTATTGAGAATATTGAGATTGAGCGTCGTAATGCGCGAGAAGGAAGGATGAGTCTCATAATACATATGAGTAGTGTGGAAGGATACATTATTATTATAATGATCATGAATTAAGAGTCAAAAGCAAACACAAATGAATGAAATGCTCTGCTTTGTCTACCTGCACGAGGCTTTCATTTCAACTAACTTTGCTGCGTCTGTTCGCTCTCTTCTTCATCGTATGAATCCAGGGAGTGAGCGAGCGAGAGGATGATGGAATTTTTGGGTAAAAATATCTGTTCGTATTCGTAATATACAATAACTAAAAGTGGTCTCTAAAAATGGAACAAGGAGCCAATACATTATAAATTCTGTGAGAACACCTTGTTTGTTTGTGGCAATATGTAACTGACAATGACTGAAATGGAATTCATAATGTATGACGGAGACATTTAATAATGAGAACATCTTTTATATATAAGGGGTAAGTCTACATTGTAACAGCTTGAACGTGCTCAGTGTTTCACTGAAGATACAGGAAGAAACACTGCTAGAGGAAGTAGCGCTTCTTAAAAGTCTCAGTTCCGTGGCTAACCTAGGTCTATATTTAAATCCCTTACTGCTTGAATCCTGTTCCCCAAACAGTTTTGTATTTGAGGATATAAGAAGTTTTAATTTTAGTGATTGTTGCTCAACATAACAGAAGAAATATATTGTTAGCACATGAAAATTTCGAGTGTGCATGCATAAAAAGTTTTTTGAACATTGACAGAAAAATATGGACAGTGGCCAAAAACAATCTAGAAGGGTATCCCTTGTGGATCCCACTACAATTTCCCACAGTTATGTAGAAAATGTCCACTCTGATCCTACCGCAGTGGGTACAACAGTTAGCATGGGAAATAAAACCCCACCACCCCCATACACAGAGGGTGAAGTGAGAATCAGGAACGGTAGCTTACCCGAAAGTAGAAAAAACTCTAATGCAACGAAATGTAGTTTAATCCTTCCGGTGCCACCGACTGCTGCCACAGGTACTTACTCAGTTCCTGCAGACGTGAGTGCAGGTTTGGAAAATCGAGCATTTGAAAATACATTGAATCTAGATGGGGATTATGAGGACGGAAGAAGAACACTTGCCGTAGCACTTACACCAAAGACTGAATCTCTGTCAACTTCGATTGTTGTTCCTGAGAATAATGCAAATATCAATTCGTCCTTCACAAGCTTGAACTCATACGACGGACAACAGTACGCTTCTCAGACCGCACTCTACTGCAAGGACAAACAGGATGACGATGTAGAGAAAAGGAAACCCGATGTCTCTTCAAATGAGAACGACAAGACAACAAAATCATCAAGGAAAAAGGGGTCAAAAGAAGAGAAAGAGTACAAAGGGATAAAAAGATATTTGGGACTTCTATTAACCTTTTCAGCAAGTTTCTGCTTTTCAATCGTCGTTCTATTTGTGAAAGTTTTGAAGGACTACGGATTTGATGCATATGGAGCGTCCTTTTGGAGATACACAGGCACGGTAATTCCCACCATCCCATTGTTGATCTTTTATGAATATGGACCAGTCACTAAAAAGCAAAACTCCGTTTTTGAAAGCGTCTGGCCTGTTTGGAGAAATGAAAAGTGGAAGACGTGGATTGGATTACTGGTAATTTTGGAAAATAAATGCATGCAATGTCTTAGCACAAATAATCAATCCAAAATATAGTATACTGAAATTGGGCTCTGCTGTTCTATAAATTTAAGAGTAGAGGCATTATTGGATCAACCTCTGTGATTCTGCGCTACTACGCCCTCCAATACTTGACAATAGGCGACACTTCCGTTATCACTTACTCAACCCCTGTGCTGGTCACTGTTTTGGCACATTTCTTTCTGGGAGAGAAATGTGGAGTTTTTCCAATTATCATTGCGTTTGTAACGCTCTGTGGCGTCATCATTGTAACAAAACCACCAATGCTAACAGGAGCTGCAGAATTCGATTCAGATACCCTGGTAAGGAACAAACTGCTTCAGATCAGATTTTATCATCACGTTGAATTTACTTTTTTATTTCATATTTTGTGTATTGGTTGGTAATTACAAAAATGAGCATACTGCAAAAGAAGCCATGAAACGAACTAACCTTCATCTAACCTCTACTCAGCATAATTAATCATTTTGTTTTAAACATTGCACTTGCACTTTATGCGTTTTGGCATGCATGGTCAGACTAGTCATTTGGAATGATTCATTTCTCCATAAATTCAGTGTCGTTTCATTTCAATTGGCACAGTAAAAAAAGTTTTAGCTCATGGTAGAGTGCACTAACGTAATGACCAATGCAAAAGATCCTGAAGGAAACTCGCAAGACGAACGAAACATTGTTGGGACAAAAAGTGGCCAAAGAAATTTGTAAAGTCCAATAGTCCAGTTGGTCATCCGTGTCACTCGATTTTCAATCAATCACTTCTGGTTTTAGTAGTAATGGATGACCTTGGACTTTTAATATGAGATTCACCAAGAACAAGAACTACCTTTAGCATAAAAAATCTCAGGAGAAACAAATGCATGCAACAAAGAAATTAGAGGTACTTCTCATTAATACTTCTCAACAACTATATTGGGAACTTTCATTTTTAAAACGGGTTGAATTATCGTTTGCATAAAGGTTTTCACATTTTGATGAATTCAAAATATATCATTTAGTCATGCAGACATAGACTTGATGGGATTTAAAGGAGTTAAAAAAGCAATGGACTAGTACACAATTATACAATAAGCTAAAGTTAAAAGTAAGCTTTCATGACTCATGGCGCATTCCGTCATGTTGAATTTCCTTTGTTACTTTTTGCTACCCAAAATTACATTAGACACGTGATGAAATGACCAGAGATGACAACGAAATGTAAGTACCAATGAAAAGTTTATGATGTGAATGAAGAACATAATATAGATGATCTAAAGCAAGCTCCGTAAAAAAACATGAATGATTTAGTGGTGGCAATTGACGATTATAGGTTTTTCATATTGGCAATGCAAGTGGAAAGAACATCCTATGCATGAATTCATGCACAAAAAATCCTTAGCATTACCTGACTTACCATTTTGATCGTTTCGTTCCAGTTGGAAGTTATCTCATCATTACATGCACACGGGTAAAGTCGTCATAAGTAGTGCCTTATGAATATTCCCCGAAAGTATAGACTAAAAAAATAATCGAATAAAAAGGAAATTGCATGTCATGTTTTTTGGCAATGATATGAAACGTGGATTGTAAGTAGGTGCATTTCTGCTGCATAAACTTTTCATTAAAAAAATTTAGAGCTTATATACTTGTAGCTGGCTGTAACTGCATACTCATTCCAACTTGATAAACTCATTTCGGCCAGTAAAAAATAAATAAACAAGAAAAATGCTCTACCATTTTTTACAGTAAAATTAAAAATTTGGGTATGCGTTAAACACATCAAATGCACGATTAACTTTTGCAACAAACTTGTGAAAAAGCAAATAAGAGTTTGATTTTAACTGTTTGCTACCCTAAATTCATTTAAGGCATTCTTTTCTGCCAGCGTCTTAAAATTTATGAAATAACGTAAATTCGTCCTATTAGCCCTGAAGCTTAAATTATTTTAAATACATTATTTAGTTAAAACGACAATTTTCAATTTGAATGTTTGTAGGAAAATGTTGAAAACTGTTTTCTCGTGTCGTTCTTTTGCCTCATTGACGTACATGGTTCTTTAAGAATGCACAATTTTCATGCTACAATGCATCCGACCGTAGCAAAAACCAAGAAACGGATGTACGTAATTTTTTTTATGTATAAAGTTATAAATCCAGTAATCCAGCTCGTCGCTGCCAAACTTTATAATGTGGATGTTGTCAGAGTCAGCCTAGACCAGAAAATGCAAGTTGCCAATAGTCATTCACGAAAAGGCTAGTGACCAGCTCGTATTTACAGTAGTTGAAGTTGCAGTGTCATAATAAAGATCATGAATCATGAAAGTCATCGAACAGTAATACTTGTACATATTATATAGCGTATTCGTATTTCTCTCCTTGGAATGTCTTTATTGTTTCTTTCATAGGATGGAATTCAATTTAAGGTATTATTTCCATTTTCACGGTTGTAGTCGTTTCATCAAGCGTGAATTACATGATGCGCTTTTGTGTTTTGCATTTTTAGTTGACTCAAAGTTTACATAAGACGAGATTTAAGGAAATATGAAATATAACACTACCTGTAAATTTAAAAAAAAATGTGTGTGTGTGTGTATACTATATTTAGCAACAGCAGTAAACTGCATACATGATGTATGTATGATTAATTAAAAGTAAATTGTAACTGGCATGCTTGGAAATAATTCATTTACAGATTGGAACAGGATTCGCATGTGGCTCCCTGTTCTGTTCAGCGTTGATTGTAATCATCACTCGTAAAATTCGTGCAGTACATTTTACTGTTATGACGTTGGTCTTTGGAATCATCGGAGTGGCTCAAGCGCTATTACTCATTTATTTTTTGGGACATTTCAATCTTCCATCAGAGCTGTTGGATTCACTTCTCGTTGTTGGAGTTGCGGGGCTATCATTTTTAGGGCAAATGGCCATTGTGCTGGCATTGAAATTTGAACAGGCTGGACCTGTTGCTCTAATTAGATCTTGTGATGTGTTATTTGGATTTCTTTTCCAGTACGTTTTTCTAAAAGTAGCACCGGATATATATAGGTATGACCACTAAAAAATTTATTTTGAATATACTTGGGATGATATTGCACTGGTAGTATTACGCTATGAAAATATTAACTCATTTAATGTATTTTATCATGAATTTCTTTCTTCTGTAGTGCTGCAGGAGCTGTGATTGTTCTTGGTGGAGTTTTGTCAACTGGATTTCGGAAATGGCTAAATACGTTGCCCCAGGACGATGGCCGACGGAGCCAATGGTGGTTTATCTTGAAGTAATATTATTTTGGATTTGGATGCGAATTTTTGCAACCACATCGTTCATGTATTGACTTGTTTTTGTCATTTTCAACTAATTATTAGCAATGATAACTTACGTACCTTTAAGTCTTATCCACACAACATAAAACATTCAGTAGATGCTTCATGTATGTATACTTCTTAGAAGAATAAGGTATACACTTCGCTTATTATTTTCGGCTATGTATTTGTTCTAAATGTGTTATTATGACCATTTTTATTACTTTTGCTTGCAACATCATGTTTATTGTTGTGTGTATTCTGTGTAAAATTACTTATTTTGCCTTTGGACATAACCAAAGTTGTGATATTTTGATTTACAATATCTTGTTATTTATATTTTAGAAAATTGACAAAAATATTAAAACGAATTGATTTGACGAAAACTTGCGTAATTACATGACTATTAGCACAGTTTTATTCCAACTATTCATGACAAGATACAACACAACAAGTGTTGAAGACTTGTTGAATACAATTTTAAAAGATGATAAAATCACATGCATTTAACATCACAATTAGATTTCGCTACCTGCAGCACCTGCACTTAAAACTTGTCAATTATAATGTTGACTGTTATGACACTAAGCTTTGGGAGCGAAATATGAATCAATAGTTCTTGAAGTATTTGGTACAGAGGTTGAAGTACTCTTCGCACCCCTGCCTCTTTTAGAGCCCGTCGACGATGCTCCTCCTCTCCCACGAGGTCTTTTCAATGTAAGTTTTGCACCTCTGTCCCCCTTAGTCTCAGTGTCAGCACTTTGCTTGGTTGTTCCAGTAGACCGGATGTCAGAACTTGATGAAGGCAGTCCATTTATCTCCCGTGATAAATCTTTAGCAAAATGGTAATCCATATGCGACTCAAACTCCCATTCTAGTATTTTCTTGTTACATCTTTCGCACTCTTTAAATGCTAGTGCATTTGTGTCGGAAAAATCTTTACTAACGAAAGCTTCATTTTTTTGAGCAACTAGAGGATTCGTTTGTTTTCTTGGACTCTTGAGTGGACTAAGGGGCTTTGGAGCAGTTTCCAAATATTGAAAAAATGGCTTACGAAATTCGTCATTTAAAGGGTCGCTTTTCTTTGGAGTTTGACTTTTTTCCGTTCTCCTGTCGAATGCTGTCTTCTCATTTCCATTCGGAATCGATCCCACTGTTTTGGATACTATTGATGGTTCAACACATGGACTTTTGTTTGTTCCTGCTAATGCCAATTGATCATTTTTCATACTTAAATTACTGGTAGGCAGGTTAGATGCGTCAAGTATTTTGCACGTTGTTGCAGGTAATGTTAGCGTGGAATGCTGTACAAGGTTATTCTCATTATTGCAGACACCATTATCATTATCGCTGGTTTTGGGTGCTGCGACAGTTACAGATTTCACTTTAAAGAAATTGTTTATTTTGGAACAACTGGATACATCAATTTCGTCTTCAAACTTGGAGGCTATGAGACCAAGGGAGTTGATTGGAAGAACGCTGAAATTGAAACATATTTTTTTATTTACTTTACAAATACGCAAACGTACGTTGACAATTAATTAACTTTACATACATACCCTACTGTCTGATACAACTTTTCCATAATAGAAAGAACATCTGCGGCCATTCTTTCAGCATTGTAGTGAGGAGCTCCACACGATCGGGAGAGAGCGTTTTGATTTTCAAATTTTACATGAAGAGTCAGTGTTTTTGCCCGCCTATTATTCTACACAATATAATGTAAGAAAACGCAACAGTAAAATATACTAGTAACTTAATAGTTTTTAAAAAATAAAATGAAATGCAAATGACGCTCTTCTGTACCGTTTCTAAATCCCGTTGTACCCTTTCGACAACTTCGCTAGCCAATTGATCAATCCAAAATTTGGCCTTTTCCTTTGTTTTTAAAGCCTCTGGTCCAAAGAAGTTCTTATTACATCCTATTGACTTTGGCAATTGTCTTGGGGTCACTGCCTCATCATCGTAGCCACGCGAAAGTTGGAAAAGCCACGCCCTGCATTGAAATTAGTTTCAAGATCATTTTACTTACATATGTAATGACGTTAAAATTAATGCTTAGTAGTACCCTTAAATATCAATATTATAGTGTTATAAGTACCCTGTTTTTGAGCCCAAGGCAGCGTTCAGGTCTTTTTCTGAAAACTTTCTAATGTCACTCATAAAAACGCAACCCAAGCTTTCAACAAACTCTCCAAGTTTGCCTCCCAACCCACGAACTTTTCCTATTTTAGTCCTGGACCACAAGTTTGCAACTGATTCATGTGGTAAAACTGTTTGCTTGTTGGGTTTGTTAATTCCACAAACTAGTTTTGCAAGAACCTGGACAAAAAAAAGTTACGCGTCAAGCAACAAAAGATATTTATAGAACGCATAAATAACCCTAAAAGTACAAAATGTGAACGAGACGTACTTTATTGTGAGCTATTCCGGCAGAACAACGAAAATTTGTTCTTTGATACACTGCGTCTCTCATTTTACCAACAATTTCTGCACCAACTGCCAACTTAAAATCATCTATCGACGGTAATTCACTTTTTGTTAATGAATTTATCCAATCTTTTGTGGAATCATAGCCTAAAACAAAATTTGTGTCCAAATACGTCATGTCCAACGACTGAGCAACATGGTCGCTCCACGAGAGCGACTTATCTTGTGATGATGAGATTTCTGCTAACCGAAGCTCGACAGATTCAGTCAAATCTATATACGCCTCGTCAATTGAAGCTCTTTCAACACAAGAACTGAAGTCCGTAAGTACGTTTATAACTTCCCTTCCAGCGTCTCGATATCTGTCAAACAAAACGTTCCTCTATTACACAACGATAGTGGTAATATGTGAAGCAATTAAAATAGTTGTTGTTTTGCCGAACAAATTTTTCTCAATTTTTAAACAGATGATGAACAGAAGTATAAGTTACTGAAGTCTGGTGCCTGGAACTTCACCCCTGGGTATACGATATACAATAATGCTTATATTACTTCACAATACAGTACTTACCCACCACCTTTATACGCCTTGTACCTTTAAAACACAATAATACCCGATATTAATAAAAAAATGCAATAGTGCTTGAATTGTAGATATTTCTACGAGCTTCGTACCACGAAGGTCTATTCAGTACTAACGTTGACTGTTTTTCAAAGACTTAACTTACTGAACAACAGCAGCTGGAACTCCCTTAATTGAAGGGTCATCTCTCTCTTCAACCTGCACATAAAAGCAGTCCATATCCACCAGAGCGATCACTCGGTTGGTCGAGGTCGTAGACAAAGCAGCCGTCATTTTGAAATTAAAACCGTTTTAGACAACAGTTGACAGTCGATTTTTAGCAGTACAATAACAATGACAAGTGGAACACGACCAAATCAGTAATTGTTGATTTTTGATAGTTAATTTTACTTTCACTCAATATAGAATCTATTGGACTTCCAGCAGACAAAGTAAAACTTTTAGACAACCTTCCATTGACTTCAATAAGTTCAACAATTGAACTTCAATACTCCATTATTCATGTTATGCAACATTTGTCAGCTGTCACTGCAAGTAAACAGTTAGTCTTGTTTACACTTTTTCTTACTTGCTTTGATGGTACACATACACATACTATTTCATCTTCATCAGTATCATCATTTGTATGTATTAGTATCAGTGTCGGGTCAGCCTGTTTAATTAAGTAAACATGGACAATTTACCTGACAATTGACCATTTTTCCTTTTTTCCTTACTCGTACGTTCTCATCATTTACTGACTGATAGTGATGAGGAATGAAAATATTCGGGGGGGAGAGGATGAATATGAGAAAGGATGATAATAAACATTAAATCTTCAAAAGCAGACTGGATAATGTATTATGCTTTTGTTTAGGTTGTTCTATCTTCTTCCCGGGCTGTTTGGTCTTTGTTGTTTTGCAATCTGGTAAAAATTACAATGCAAGTTTCAACTTGAAACATTGGATTTTGTACAACGAAATTTTTTTTCCCATAATGCGAGTCCCATATAGTCCCATCTTGCTCGCAGCAGCATTCATTTCTACTTAGGTATTAACACTCTCCAATAAGTTTGTGGCAATAATAATAAGTATGTAACACCTAAATATTTGTCCTTTGGAATGAGCAACGAGGGAGAAGATCTTCCTGATTGGGATGGGAAATGGGAAGAAATACCTTTTAATTATGATCCATGATGCACATTATGCTATGAATAAATCCAATAATTTATTTTGCCCTTTTTCGACACAGCCATTCAATTGTTGAACCAGTAGTGATGGATGGTTGAAATAATTGAGATGTGAACAATTTTTATGGTGAGAAAGTAAATTCTGATACCATTTAAGCAAATTGTGTAAGTAAGTAATGCACATGTCAATGTTTCAAAGGATCGTCATTTTACATGGAGCAACAATTATACAACTTGGACTTGAAATAAAATAAAATCGAATGGTCTAAATATACTAGAAAGATGGGCAATCGTCTATTTGAGTTTAAATACACAGTAGACACCCATTATTATTTTTGTGACGAGATGCTGACTTCGCCGCTGAATGTTTACGCTTCATCAGATTCATCTCTTAGTGGTCATTTTGAATTCTCCTGGACTGCTTTCTCTCCTGATATAAGCAATTCTGAGATGATTGTAAGTATGATTGCTTAAAGGAAAAATGAAGATCATTATTACTTAAATGGTGCCTTGCACTCTGGTGTTACACAACTAAACAACTACACAGTCAACAGCACTACTGGCTTTGAGAGCGATATGCATACAATATGACTTTCACACAGAGAAAAAAGAGAATCCCATAAGTGAAAGCGAATACGGAATATTTCAACTTTTCATTTTCAATCCTTCCACAAACTGACAACAATAATAATCATCGTCGCTACGATTTTATAACATGAAATGGACATAACAGTGTATATACGAGTTAAATCAGAATTTTATTTCTCTTTATTTTTAAACGAATTTACAACAACCGTTCTCGTAGAAAGGAATAGTTAGATGTATTTTACTTATGTACATGTTATCATCATATATCTTTATTATGTTTAATTTCTTTTGTACAGGAATTCTTGACTTTGCTTGACTTTTGTGTTGACATTGTCAAACAGCCCAACAAGTTTATCATCGTGACACTAAGTTGGCAAAAACCGCTGTTTTAAAGACTTGAAGCGTACATACAAACTTCTTCACTTTTATAAACGGGACTTGTACTTTGACTTTTTGAATGATACAAATAAAAAGAAACATCCTAATGATTGTAACCTTTTTGACTGTATAATAAAGTTATTCCACGCAAAAATGTTCTTAAGCAAACAATCATCTCATTCTGCTAATGAGAATTTTCATTGTTGTTGTGCCTTGTTTCTTCCATGCTGCTTTATCTTTTCTACTGAGACATTAGAAAAATGTTTCAGCACTTTCCGATACTACTATCATGGATTATTTGTTTTATTGTAAAACGGTTTCCCTGATGTTAAAAGTTTCATATTATTTTGTTTATGAAAAATGACAACGGATGCGGACGCAGGGTCAAAACGCACGCCGTATATCGATGGCAGATTTGGTACCATATCGAAATGAGCATTTTAACTATTTTTATCTTTAAAACACTTCAAAATTCATCGCTCTCAGCCACAGAAAAAAAAACGCAAAAAATGGTAAAAGTATATATAGAGCAACCCGACATTGTTAGCTGTTTTTGTTGTTCGGTATTATAATAATGGTATCATTTTCCATTGTTTCGAATACATAATTGTTGCAATTACAACGGGAGCAAAAAGGCTCATCTTTCTCGTGATTTTGTATGTCTACCTACCTACACAGCCAATATTTGACGATGGATGAAGTATCAAATTTATAAACTGTAAACCGATGGAATAAACCGAAAAAAATGTTAAAACGTTCCTGGCTACTCTACCGACCACTGTACATATTAGAAACTGAAATGGTACAGCACGAGTATGTTGTACTGTATTCGGTGAAATGGATCGTTTATCAAATTTATAAACTGTAAACCGATGGAATAAACCGAAAAAAAATGTTAAAACATTCCTGACTACTCTACCGACCACTGTACATATTAGAAACTGAAATGGTACAGCACGAGTATGTTGTACTGTATTCGGTGAAATGGATCGTTTAACTACATTCAACATTGACGCCCCTAACATTACAGTACAGTAAAGCTGAGATTAGAAAAAGGCCTGATGTAAGCCTTATTCTATGATAAATATAATTATGTAGTGATTATAGGGATAACACAAATGATACCACCAACGAAAGTTTGGTAAAACTTAACCAAACCAAAGGGGAAACATTGTATTTACAACTGCGAAGAACTTGCCCAATTGAAATCACAACGGTAGTTTTCGAAAGTGCCTAAAAATATCTTGTTAGGCAGGTAAATAATGTTCCTGTTATGCATGCATAGTGTAAAGTGAATACGCCAAAAAAACCAACCAAGCTACAATAATTTTGTGTCTAACAATTATCGTAACAACAGGAGTAAATAGGAAATGAGTAGCACAGGAGAGAAAACTGCCTTGAAAGTGTTATTATTGTTGTACCAACCGTTAAATCAACGACATCAGCATGCTTCATTGACAATGTGAGAGAACTACTTTTTTCAAAAGTACGTACAGCTACCATAAGTATCGTTTTTAAAAACCCTGTTAAACTTTATTGCAACCGCACTGTATCGTTTTTTATCCTTAAAGTAAAAAGCTGAGAGGAAATAAAATCTCCAACATATTATTTCGCAAATCTAGTAATTTCTACATGCTACATACTACTTTATATATAAATG
>JAHZMZ010003494.1:0-13520 GCA_027743805.1 Lepidocyrtoides sp. E14 | reverse complement strand
GACATTTTTTCATGTCATGTAGCCTAATTCATGTCATGTAGCATGGCATGGCGCTTGTGCCTCATGTCATGTCATGTGGTCTACATGCCATGACATGACACGGTACATGACATGAAATTTCATGTACATGGCACATGCTTACAGCTCTATAAAGGACAGTGTATGAAATGGCATTTAAGAAAACAGTTTCAAAGTTTCAAAACCTCCTCGTGAGGAATTTCATTTTATGAATGATGCAAGTACAAGAACATTTTCTTTTATAGTGTATGGTAAGTTATTAGTTATTGCATTAGCAAGATTTATTATATTATTTCATTGGTATTTAAAAGTCGTCTTAAACTAAAGTATTTTCAACATAGCATATTTGCTGACAGTGCATATGTTACCTTTGTAATGGTATATTCTTACATTATAAAGAATACAAAAATATTTTTGCTGTGAGCACCTTTCGTATGAAAGCTGCAACTAAACATGGGTAAATGTAAATAGCAAGTGGCCAACATTATCACAGTTCGGGGTTACCTTTGCATCGTTAAGAATTTGTAACTTTTGTGCCTCATTTTTGAAGGGGACGACAATGTCAGTAATGAAATCGTCCTTGGACATCTTAAACTAAAATTACAATAAACCAGATGCATAATAATAATTTCATATCAGCCATTTTATTGCTCTTCAAATAGCTATCCGTAAATAC
This sequence comes from Lepidocyrtoides sp. E14, assembly GCA_027743805.1. Taxonomy (NCBI): domain Eukaryota; kingdom Metazoa; phylum Arthropoda; class Collembola; order Entomobryomorpha; family Entomobryidae; genus Lepidocyrtoides; species Lepidocyrtoides sp. E14. Next base: position 12,826 of record JAHZMZ010003494.1, on the reverse strand, counting down.
CTTTTCAAAATACTCGTAAAGTTTGGAAAACAGTGGAAATTTAGTTCCCTTTAAGAAAGCGGACCTACTCCCATGTACGATTTCCACATGATTTTCTTCGGATGCTGCATTGCAGTTTAAACCATATTGACAATGATCCGTACGAAAGTTGAAAGAGCAAGGCAGTAAGTACACCAAGTCTGTTGAAATAGCAGTTTGTTTATTTGCATGGAAGTTGCTGCATTAACTTATTAAATATTTATGCCACTAACCAGGTCTACCGTGGAAAACAATATTGATCAAGTCCTGGTCGCCAAAAGTAATGTTGTTTTTGTAAATTTTAAAAGACTTTAAAATAGCCTGCTCCCAATCGAAACCTGAGTCCTGTACACGTAGTCTAGTCAAATTCATCAGCATTACTCCAGTATTTAAACCTACAAAAGATAAAGTGACATTACCTTAAACATGATTATTTTCAGCAAAACAAATGTTTTTATGAGTGAGAGATGGCAGCAATGTAAGATGTAATCAATTTTATTGTTACTACCGTAAGGTGGGCGGCCTGCTCAGCACTCATACTTTTAAATTTTGACCAGATTTTTCTAAGATCGCCAACCACTAGTGTATCTACATCCAGATACAAAATTTCATTGATGTGTGGAAGTGCTGACTGAAATGAATGTAAAATTATTCACATTCTTAAATGAATATTAATCATGTAATCAAATCAAATTTGGAAGGCAAAAATTCGGCATAGATAAACATTTTGTTGACTCAAGCATTTGCTCAATTTAAACTAACATGAAGAAATAGTCGCTGAGATGCACATGGTTTAAAAAGATCTCTCCATTCGTCATGATTCCTTGCCGGAAAAATTACTGGATGTATTTCATAACGAAAATTTATTCCTCTTGATGAATTCTTGAGAAAATCAACCTATGTACATGAATACCGCATTTTAATAAAAATGAATTCATGATTAAGTAATTTTTTGTAGCTACAAATAATTTCCATCCACTTAAGTGATTAAATATTTACTGATAAAAACCTTAAGGTCCATCGCATGTAGATTTTCATCATCCGCAAAAAGGATAGCTTCGAGAGACTTGATTCCAAAATAAGAACTTGTTACAAGAATTGACTTCAGCAAAACGATACTTTGATCTAACGGTTTTTCACCACATGCTACAATCCCAACGACGACTTTGTCATCAACAGCTCTATGACCCGTATAGTGTATGAGTCAAAATAATATTTGACATTGATATAAAAATTAACGAAATGTGAGTCAAACAGTGACAACGTCACTGAGTAAAATCATTGATATTTACATACCTCCTTGTCGCTGGCAAAAACAGGAAATTTCTTTCAACTTCCTGCAAAGTTGTTACCGTGCTTAGATAGCTCAAAGTCCATGGTAGAGTGACTGCCCACAAGAAAATGATCAATATGAGTATTTTGAGAAATTTATGCATTTTTCGCATGTCAGTATAGACAGTGTAATTTGGCATGTATTCAAATACTCTGGAATATTTTCATAGCCTTTCTAGAAAGATGTTATGTTTATCACAAGAATGTAAAATCGAAAGTCACGTGGAAGTATCTGAAAAATAACTACTATATACGAAAGCAAAAGTGACAGTAGTGGAAAATGGAACGATGCACATTGTTGCTTTTTGTGAATTTCACAAGATGAGCAACAATTACCATGAACCACTCACTAAATTAATTTTGTGCGCAAGCTCAAGCGGCACAACCCAAACTGTCCAAATGAATTTTGCGCAATGTTTTTCATTGCAAAAATAATTTTTAAACTAGATAAATGCAATGGTAAGTCTTTACACTCGACTACTTCCACATTCAATTAGATATGTTTTGTTGTGTTTGCAGTCATTTCAAAAAAAGAAGAAGGGAGACAACTACTGAATACAAAAAGTATATAGAATTTTTGTACCTTATGCAACTTACCTAGAATTTTTTTCTCTCATTTTCATCCATGTATTGTTATGTGGCTTTTTAGACGTGAGCATTAGAAAATGTATGCATTCTCATAGGCAGGTATACAAACAAAATTCAGACGAAAATAGTGATGTTCTTCCCTCTGCTGTTGCGGCATTAATGTTTAATTCTTACATGCCAATTGTCAAGTCATGTCTGGGCAGGCAGAGGGAGAATGCCCAGGAGCACCTTATGGAAAATGAAGAGGAACTTGGATCGCCACATGCTTTTTTGTTGTACCATGAAAAAAAATGGTCAGTCAAACTGAAAGAAGAAGAAAGGGTTGCTGAAAACAATGCCATGTGTGCACTGCAAATACGTATGCACCTACCTACATGTAACATGGATGAGTGGATATGAAGGCTAAGCAGAATATCCATTCTTCACAGGAAGGTTGTAATGCAATTGAAAAGCATAATTCTATATATAAATGGCATCATGGCAATGATAGAACAAGGATATGGAACACTAACAGTTAACTCAATTGAGACTGGATGTGGATACACGAATATTAAACTGAGCACAAGTTGAATAAAAGTTTTGGTAGTCCCCATTTTGAAGACTTGTCGTACTCGTACGCAATATAAAGCCTGTCTTCAATGTTTACATTTGAGATTAAATATTTGCATTTTTCGCCCGCAGAGGAAATTCGTTAGGAGTAAGAAAATATTGTAAAGAATTGCATCAACAGCAGCAGAAGCTCTAATGATTAAGTAGATCCGCTTACTCGATAATGAAAGGGAATTTGTAGAGAAAATTTGCTTAATGATGAAATTGTCAAACAATAAATTTGTATTACAAAGGAAACTGCTTAAAAGTAAATCGCATTAAAATTAGTACTTATAAAATGCAAACGCATTACCAGCAATACGTTATTTTGAATATGGGGAACAAAAACTCTAATTTGTTTCCGTCTAAAAAAATGTGTTGTGGTACTACTTGCTAGGCATGATTACCTTATATTATTGTAAATATCTGCATACTTAATAGCAGTTTCACCTAATAATTAATTTACCCAGTGGAAAATACCATTAAAGATTAAAATTATATAGCATTTACTACTTCCAAATTCAATGAAAAATACACATTTGACCGCCTTCAATTTCACCATAATGAGAATTTATTATGAGAATTATTTGTCTGTAATAATTACGTACAGCACAAATCGCTAGAGAAATCTTCAGCGCGGTCTGGTGTGTCAAGCATCAAAAGAGTCGTTGATTCGCTTACAAATTTCTTGTAAAGTACAAACATTGCAAACAGAGCACCATATTATTGATATTAGATGATCCATACTGCACACAAGTGTAATCTAAATTATGTTTTATCAAATTACTTGCAATTTTCATTATTCATTAGTACTTTTTCGAATTATAAACATTTTGTGATATTAGCATTGAGATAATTCAAATCAATACAAGATAAAATTGCTTAACGCACTTTGTCATATAATGATGGAAATTGGTGATTTAAATGAAAACAAGTGACAACCGTACATGACAAGTGCAAGTACTGATGTAAAAAAAGTCCACTAGTCCAGTCTCATCTCGTTGAATGCATCCCAAAATTTTACGGTGGAAGTCTACATGATAATAATACAAATGGAAATGTGTGAGGAAGCATATTAAAAGCAATAATCAGCAATCAATAACAGATCAAGCTGACAATTTCAAGACAAAAATTTTAGTCTGGCACCTCGGTCCGGTAAATAATATTTTAGTACTAGTACCTATATTAAGCAATATGGGGTGCGGGTTGCAACGATAGTGCAAAGTTTGGCACGTTTACCAAACATTGGTAACATCTAATAGAGTTATGAAATGACGCAAGAATTATAATAAAAACCTTCCAGCCAACTCTCTGCTTGCATTATTCATTAGCACTTCAGTTCCAAAGTAGCACTTCAGTTCCAAAGTTCGACCATTGGAAGGAAAGTAAAAAAGCACAAATGAAATATGCAAAAAGGATCTTCATTACTATGCGCGTATTTTTCATCTGCAAGTTGGCAAATGATTGGGTTTTACTAATGGTGGAAAAAGAGTGTGTGCAAAGACCTTCTTTGATAATCATAATGGTATGTTTTTCAAGTTTCAATGTTTAAGGTGATGATGTTGAGGTTTGAAAATAGCAGAGAGATGCCAAATCGCCTACTGTATTGACTGATGTCATGAGCAAAAAGATGTTTGCGTTGGTGTATACAGAGGCGATATACAATTGCAAACTTGAGTACGACGTTGGTTTTAATATCATAAGATTGTAATTCAATACGGATTCAAAACTCTGTTGTTGTTGTTGTAAGCTGTAACTTTTCAAAATAGAATAAAAATGAATGTCGTCATCATGCCAAAGACGTGACTTTTTGTATTTACTGCGTGGTTTACTCAACAAATATGGGAAAATTCATAAATAAATGTATAAGATAACAATAAGTATATATGCACCTAAAGCTTATGTGAAACCAGTTCGACTGTTGTGCTAAATTCGTTAATCTCAAAAAAGGCTTTCTCGAAACTATAAAAAGTAAACATGACTTCTGCTTTAACATGTTCTGTTCTCCTTTCTTCACTTTCATACTGTTAATTAATTTTGTTGGCGTCATGAATATGATGATGATTCAACAAAAAAACAAAACCACACAATCCGTAATCGGGTAACACAAAGCAAATTATTCCTCTCGCCTATCTGATGCATATATATTTTCGCAGTATAAATGTAGTATGGTAAAATAATTTTACAAAGCAAAAAAATACAGCAATGCATAATATGGATTATGGATAGTGAATGTCACTTAAATTTGGTAGTAAAATAAAATTGAATTTAGCATAATAATTGTGAAGGAGGCATAAAAAGAAGGACTCTGTTTTTTCTATCATGTTCTTCTGAGTTCTCCATCACTTTGTTCAACACAGAAGTGGCACATAGCTAAAAAATCATCAATAACGTATACCATTCTAGTCGGTTCTCGTTTCTTGCACCATATAATTCTTTAACTCAAAAATGCAAGTTGAAAAATCATAACGCAAACGAGTATAAGCTCTTTTCATGATGATAATATTCTTGAGTCAGTCGTAGGATTTTATGTGCAACTTGACTTTTCCAAGCAGTGCACAGTACACACGTGTAACATGCATACCTATATATAATTAAACAACATACACTCCATAAAATATAGTACCCTATGATGAAGTTCATCATATCATGAACAGACAAATAAAAACTAAAATGCAGTAGCACATTTTTGTAATTTGCATTTGCTATCATGTAGTCAAAGTCATCGCCCACTCATCATGATGCGGTTAGTAAATGATGATGATATTATATCAGCTGCAAAACATCAGCCTTGCTAGTCGCTACTACTACACTGGCACCACTCATAACCAGATAGCCACACAACGCAAATGTTCTATGTATTGTGCCTTGAGTGTGAGAGATTTTTTTCCCCGTCCTCAGGCCTGTATTAACCTAGCTACCTATATAATACTAATGATAGCAGCAATATAATATAGTATTAAAAAACATGTAGCATAATATGAGTTTGACTTGTCTAGCTAAATAACACCAGTATTAGTTCATCTATTCATATATAACTTTTTATTTCATTCTGTTAAATACAAGTAGAATACTCACAATTACCAGTAAACTCATTTTTGATGTGGCCAACCATATAGTTAAACAGTATGGCTGCACAGTGCACACACGTACTGAGAAAAAAATACTTCGTAATCCTACACAACTTACTGCTGCTACGTCATGTTTACCTTATTTTTTAAACTAATCAGTCACTTTTATGTTATTTGCTTTTAAGCCTCTACTACGCTGAATCATCATTCCATCTCATCATGAACATGCACATTTAGCAGCAACACTAGACTTACAACAAAATTGTAATATCATTGCATTGTACCAAAACTAGTCATACAAGTCACGTCATCCATATGCATATAGATAGCACTTCAAAAAAATTGTTATAGATAGATGGTCCATATAAAGGCGATAAAAATAAGTGAAAATATTTGTAAACGCGTGTTCATGTGTGTGTGTGTCTGTACTTAGTAATGCAGTAGTAGTGGTTGATGATAAGTAGCTAAATGAAGCGAGATTCCCCGTGGTAGCACCCTGGCACTGTGCTGCAGTTTGGCTGCGTCCCAATAAACAGCAATTAAAATGTGTTTTTTCTTCAATTATATAACTGAAACAGTGGTAGTAGTAGTAAACAACTTGCATGTTACGGTTGCTCACGGTTTAGTCAGCGGCAGTAGTTAATAGAACAATCAAGAAGAGTAGATCGGTTGTTGCAGTATAGTAGTGTAAAAAAAGAAGGGTAACGTTTTGCAGTTATTTTTTGCATATAGTGTACATATTTTTTGAACTCAATCAGTTCAAATTCTACATGTGAATTCTTGTTGTGGGTGGGCAACAAAAAATCTATATACACTCATTCAACACCACGCGAAATTCGTTCATTCTCTTTTGTGAGTCAATTAGCCGAGTGCCTTGATTAAAAAGTGGTCATAAATTTGTAAAACACAATTTAATACACGTTTATGCATTATAAAAGATGAAACTTTGTACAGAAACGAGAGCACGATTATATTTTTAATACAGTTTTATTAAGCGTGCGTTTGGATTCGAGTTGGTACATACTATTGAGTTTCTGTGGTTAAAAGTAATTATCGTTTGTGGTAGTAATAAGCAAACAGTAAATACATACAACATAGCGCAATTTTGTACGGGAAAAATTAACACATGTGATCATTTGTGTCGACACTTGTCAATCTTGAATTTTCCTTCCGTAAAAGTTAATAAGAAACAAAAGGAGAGTGTGTTAATATTTTTCCACGAATTCTATCCGAATGATTTCAAGTGATCCAGTATATCAACACCAGAGATCTATCAGTAGTGAACAGGTAAAAATTTTGATTAGGTCTGGTGTGTGTGTAATTAATTAATTTAGTAGAATGATAGTGAATCTAGTAGCATTTGTGCACTTTTAACATGAGTCATCAGGTTAATCATTGAAATTGATCAATCATTTAGTTGAGAAAATGTGTGTAGAGTGCAGACAGGCTAGGTCTAGGTGTATGAACAAAGACGTGTGATATGATATGAACGAAGGAAGTATGCATGTAAGTTTTTTTGGGAGTTAAGTAAGGGTGTATAGTGTATATGTGTGTGGTGGGTTCAAAAGAAAACAGGGGAGATTTATCTTTCGATGTTGGTATTGAATTAGGAAGATTTTAATCATGTATTTACTATTGATGAAGTTGTAAAACATGCCGTACAACACTGCTTTTACTCGTGTTTCTCATTAGTCATTATTAGTACTGATTACCAGGTGCTTATTGTAATGAGCTTTTCCAGATTCTGTGATGTGATGTAACCTCCAAAGTTTTTATCGAAAGACGATTATGAGTAAATTAGCAAATATTTATTTGCTTTTTGTTTACATTCCAATAATTTACCGCTAGATACAACTGAAGTGGTCTTATGTAATCACTTCTTCAAATAGTAAGCTCAGCATAGCATAAATTTTTATTTCGCTTCATTGCGTTATTGTGATCAGAATCATAACTAAAACTGCGATGACAGGCAGAGGTATCAACCTTATTTGATGGTACTAGTTAGTTAAGAAGTGATTTAGCTGAATGAAAATAGTGTAGAGAATGGATAGCTCATTTGTGATTATTTGCTTCTGCAAAATACTTTCATACTATTATTCACTGTGCAAAATAATGAATATGTAATGGATTATTGATCATTGAGAACGTTACAAGTAGTTACAATTTACAATGGCCAATTTAAACAAAAAACTTGCTCACTAATATGCATGGTTTAATATATTATGGCCTACTAATAAGCTGTAATGGTAAAACTCTGTATCATTAAATTCATACATAATATACTATGAGTCACGTAGGACAGTGTTAAGCGAAAATTTGGCAGACGAACCATTATCATACAAGCGTTTTTTGTTGTTTTGGTTGGAGAATCGACCAAATAGGCTTATCTTGAAATATCAAGAGGCACCTAAAGTGTGATTAATATGTAGAATGCAGATACAGCAACACATTCGTATCAATATCATACTCGCAGTGTTTCTATGTTGTGAACTTGACATGTTTCGTTATATATTGTGTGTGACAATGAAAATACCTACGCAGGTTTTATAATAAGTAATAACATACGTATAGGCATTATTAAGCGTCGCATCGTCGTAGTTTATGAATAGGAAAGTCATACGGAGTGAAAGTTTTTTTGTGCAGAATTCAGAGACCATTGTAAATGTAACTCGAGACAGCAACGTACAGAACAGAGAAGATCTGCAAAATGCATGTTTAGGGGTCACACAAATTGGTCTGTCTGACGAGACAGTTTTTTTCCAATTCAGCAAATTGCGAAAAAAAATTTTGCCTTGCTAAAATGTGCATACATAGCTCTGATCTGTGAAAGAATATCACACTACTATTTAACTTGTTTCCGTTTGTTTTTCTTACTGTTGTTTAGGGTCTCCAAAATTCACCTAATTCTACAGACACGATGTTATCAGAAATTTTCAATTTTTTTACTGGGACAAACGGGTCTCCAAAAAGTGTCTCGTATTTAGATCATATAATCCCAGGTCCACCCGTTCGTGGTATGTTATGTATGCAAATTTTTTAAAATTGTACATAAATACTGTTATTGTGATGTTTTGTGAAATGTTTAAACCTAACAATTCCATGTTTATTTTTTTGCAGAAGCGCAGACTTTATCTTATGCAGAGTGTGAAGGCTGGGTAGGGAAACGAGTAGTTATTCCTCTAATTAAGTTCAGATACCCACAGCTTGGAACAGTACGTTATATAGGATGCGATTCTACAGGAATTTTATGCGCAGGAATTGAATTCGTAAGATGTTTTTAACTTTTATGATGTTATAAAACTTCCTACAAGTTCGCCAACGTCAATTTTGCAATCTGATTTTTAGGATAGAAATATTGGCGGAATGTCTGGAAAGCAATCCGGAGTCCGAATTTTTGAATGCAAACAAAAACACGGTCTTCTGATACCTGTTGAATACGTATCCTTCCTGAACAGTTATGTGGACTGTGCAAATTTGCAAATTCCTCCAGATTCAGATTCAGCATATGAGCTCCATCGCACGAGATCAGTACCTGCGCTATCTCGCAGCATTAGTGTTAGAGATTTTGAGGCGGAAAATGTCCCCGGTTTAAGAATAGGGGATACGGTTGTTTGGCTTGGTGGAATTAGACCAATGACAGGGGTGGTGAAATGGGTTGGAAGAGATGGGCGATCGAGAAGCATACCGCTTAAAGCTTGGGTTGAAATGGTATGAGCAAACAAAAGTTGTAATTTGTAAATATTCAAGTATGCAATTGTAGTGGGGGGTTAGACAAGGAATATACGGAATATCTTGATTTTCATGCGTGTCTTGGTCAATAGGACGAACAAGTCGATTACGGTTACGATGAATTCGATTTGGGGTTTAAATTTGGGTGTGCCAAAGGAAGAGGAAGACTCCTCCCTGTGGATGAACTGATTTTGTTGGCAAATTATCTCCCAGTAGAAAATACAGCCACTCCAAATGGAGGATCCTCTCCCATTGGTAAGGGGCTTAGTACACAACATCCTTAGATCTACAGGTTTGGAGTGGTTGTCTAATTGTTTTGCATTGTGTTGAAGTAGAAACCGGCTGTCCTATCAGCATGGATCTCATCGATTTTGGACAGACAGAGAGCAAAAGAAGAAAAGGGACGCATGAACCAAACAGTAAGCTCAATGAAAAGATTTGTCGCTACGAAATTGGCTAAAATTTGTGTAGGTGTGTAAGTTATTGGCTATTTTACTCAACAGACGTTGATGTAGAAAACTCAGAAATTATACAGCACTTTGACGATTCGCCGTTTAAAAGGAGAAGTTGTGAGCCCGGTTTGTCATCACCTAGAGAAAGAGTTATTCCTATAGTTTTAGAGTCGGGAGAGACGGTCCAAAAGAAAGCACCACCTTCGCCCCTACCCACAAGCAAAATAATCAATGGCGAGCCAACTGAGAGTCTTGTTGTACCTGATTTAAACCCTGCTCCACCCTTTATTATTTCACCAATTAAAATTAACGACTTTTTTCAAGCAGAAGGTAATTTTTAGTAGCCAGCAAAATTAATTACCGGCTGCATTTATTCCTCATATTTAACGGGAGACAAAAACTCCATTTTGATCAACTGGCTAATTTTGTTTGTCTGCAGGTTTGCGAGGAATACAGGGCAGGCGTAACTCTTGTTATATTGATGTTGTTTTGTTTGCCATGTTTGCGTTCTCCGAAACATTTGATACATATTTTTTGGAACTGGAAGATCCTGCATCTAGTGTGGATGAAACAGAATTGAAACGTGTATGTAGGAAAGTTCTCCGTGAGAATATTGTGAATCCGCTTCGGCAAAACTTTTTTTGTCCAGCAGAAAGTATAACCATTTTGAGAGATCTACTGAAACCGTTGAGTGATAAGGTTGACGGAGCGTTTATGGGTTAGTATAGTTGTTAATATATAAATACTTATTTTGATGAGACTGTAGTGTTTTGAACACAGACGATGTTAGAGGACATTTTGTATGCGTAAGTTTATGGGTTTGTGTTTTTTGATAAACTATGCATTTTGTGTTTTGGTTTCTTGCCAAATTACAGATGTGGAGGAGTTTATGCTCATATTGTTCAATAAAGTTTTCAAGATGGATGAGTTTATTGTTTATGACACTGGAGTCAAAGATTATCTACATCAAATAAACTTGGGGGATCACAGCTTGCCAAATGTCATCACTGTGAAACGATGTCTTGAGCTGAGCATGGCCGATTACAGACTGAAAATGGAAAAATTGCCAGCGCCAGCTCTTATTCTCGAAATACCCCGAAATAATGAAAGTGTCATCCAGTCAACTACGATCGTCCCCAATCTAAGTTTGGACATATCAGATCTCTGCAAAAGTACGCACTTGAGTTATTATGACCTTTTCACCTTTAATTTCACACCATGAATGGTTATTCTTACATTTTACTTTACTCTTGTAGATGACTACAAGGGACCTACCAAGCTGAATCTTTTGGCGGTTATATGTATTAAGGACTACCATTATGTAACGTTTGTAAAGAGTGGGAGCGGAGCTTTGTCACACTGGGTGCTGTTTGATTCAAATCCCAGTGAGGAGAAGCCGAAGGTCAGTGTTTATTTTTTCATTTCAATATTTATGTATTCAACAGTAAAATTTTGCAGCATTATCAAATATATTGTCTCCTAAATCAAATAGGTGGAGATAGTGCCACAAATGGGAGAGTGTCTAGAATCACTCGAGTATTACTGCAAATCCAATCCTGACTACTTCACTGCTAATAGACACAAGCTGCACCCAATGGTCCAGAGGTTATTAGCTGATATGTATGTTTGTATTTACTGTCCGGAATAAACAAATTATCGAATATTAGTATTACTTGTTATCGCAAATACAAAAGTATCATAAGAGCTCTATACGTGAGTATGTATGCATCTAACTCATTTAGATATGTCTGTACCTTGCAAACGTGTAATAATGCGTTGATCGTATTATCAATAACAATAATTATTTAAAGCAATATTGTAATATTACCATACAATTATTTTTTATTTACATTGCTACTTGTCACGTGTTTTTGTGCTACATTAAATCTATTGTTATAAGTAACTTTAATCATCTAACCTGTGATAAGAATAAGTTAAAACTGACAAAGAGTTTCATTAAAAGACGGATTGCCTTGCTAATGATTACGTAAACTATTAAATTTATCATCGTTAAACATTAAAATCGAATCTAATCGCAACATACATCTCTGTAGGATAAATTACAAATTATGAAAACCGTATAAAGTCTATTATGTAAGTTACATAAAGCAATATTTATCAAATATACGTTAATACCTTTATTTTAATGCATACTGACAACATGTAAACGCAATATAATAAAAAATTATCTATATGATTGATAAGTAATATTGTGTAAACTATATTTTCGCAAAATATGAACAATAAAAATCTTGAAAACCGTAGTCTACTTTGAATGCCTTCCACATCTCTTTTAGATGACTAAGCTTTCACTTTGCCCCTGAAAATGTTGGAGATGCGTTCGGGAATATATGTAGATGTGACTGTCTGTCATGATTCTTTTGAGAAGTGGGTGTAATTTGGCAAACTCTCGGTAATGACCTGGCTGTTTCTCAAGACTGTCTAACCACCGGCCAAAGTCTTCCAAAAGTGTCACCTAGAAGGCAAAATATAATTACCATGCATTGCTGTGAGTAAAGTACAAACTAAGAAAAATGTACTTTCGAATTCCTAAAATGTGGAATTTAAATCATAAAGTCATTAACCTCTGGATACTCTCCGATCATGGAATCAAAAAATAGCCAAGGTGAAAGTCTGTGCTCGCCAACTTTCACAAATGCCACGTAACGGTTCCCTCTTGTGCAGATGATAGAGTGCAAATTAAGCAGCTCATCTTTTTGTGATTTCGCTACAAGAAGAGGTGAGTGGTCCAAACGGAAATGAATTTGATCGGCAATGCCCTTGCATACGTCACAAAAGTCTAGTGCCATGTCACCGTTCTTTTGGTGACAAATTGAACATTGCAAAGTAGCTGCCATTTCGCAAACACATTGTTTGGGACCTATGAAAAATAGATGCATACATACAACATTGATTGTAAAATTATTTCTACAATACCCCAGCATGTAATTGGCAATTTATTAACGTTCAGTACCTTTATTAAGAATTCTGGTGATGTTCAACTGCAGACTTGGAATGATCGCTTCGTAGTAAACTAACCTTCCTTTG
>JAHZMZ010003493.1:0-15587 GCA_027743805.1 Lepidocyrtoides sp. E14 | reverse complement strand
GGTGGTCAAATAATACATGGCTATGGAGGGCGGTGAAGGAACATCCAAGCTTGTTCTGAGGTGGAACTTGTACTCGAAAACTTTAATGGAGGCAACGGCAAAGTTGCTGAGGACTGGGCAGTACGCAGACGTGACCTTGGTATGTGAGGGACAGAAGGTCAAGTGTCATCGAACGATTCTGTCGGCTTTATCACCTTATTTTACCCAAATCATTGAGGAAATCTCGGCACCTGATGGGGTAATCCACGTCGGAAATGGGATCAAGTTCAGTCAACTCCAGACGTTGCTGACATTCATGTATACTGGAGAGGCGGAGGTTACTATGTCCAATGTAAAGGATCTTTTGGAAGCTGCTGAAGAACTTAAAGTTAAGGGATTAACACCACCAAACAACAGCGGATCAAACCTCACCAATGATAAATCTCGATCTATTCAAGAAGTTGAACGTGCTGTGGGTGCCGATGAACCTCCGGGAACGGCTAGAGCTGCAGAGAGTCTTCAGAGTCGAATTCCTTCTTCTGGAAATGAAAGTGCTCACGGTGTTGTAGATACACCTCTTAAAAGTGTCGTCGCCGATGACAAAAGTGATCGCATAAGGGATGCTACCGATGTTCAGATTGAAGATAGTAAGCTTTCAAGCCATGAAACGGAAATGGAAGAAGGAAGGTGCAATAATGACGATAACAAAGACATGGAGGTAGGAAACTAAACTGTTTACTGTAATGTACATTTCGGGTTTGAATGGCTTGCTCCGTATTTCTCGTCACATGTGATACTTAGTCAGTAATATTTTTTGTTTCTTTTAGTGTCATGATGCGGCAAATTATGGTAGAGAGGATTGTAAGCAATTGAATTTTTAAATAACATCACTAATGACTAGATGAAATGAAACAAAAACAAAATATTTTAGACTTTTCACAATGGCATTGTTTTTGAATTCCTGTTATTCTATCTATGTACATTACAACAGATATGATCCTAAAGAAATCAAAGAGATACAGAAAATTAACTTCTAAAGCCATCGGGTATCAAAGATTGAAACAAACTCTTGACGCGACTTCTGCCGATATTCTTCCTCCACGTGTCGTCAAAAGGAAACGTAAGATAAAGAATTATCATAAATTATATTAATCGAAATCTTTCAATGTGTTTGGTCTGAAAATATTTTTTTCAGGTAAACAACCTAAGATACGCCACTTTCCAATGAAACCTTCACCGTATGGTGAAAGCATGAAGAATGCATTAGATCTCGTATTCAGTGGGGGACGGTTAAGTCAGGCAGCTGCTGAGTTTGGTATTCCAGTTTCAACCTTATCAAAATATGTTAAATATCCTGAAAGGATGAAGACATCTAGAATGTACTACTACGCATGATGTTGTAATAATAAGAGGAGTGTAGTAATAGAGTATTAGCTATCAAAACGTCTACTTCGTCTGATTAATAGAGGTAAAGAGTATGAACTTTTACGGTAGCTAAAATCAATCAATTATTTTCTGTGTCTCCAGTAGTGTTTGTAGTTATTGTTGCAAAAAGTTTGTAATGTTATCTATAAGGATTGTCGAATAAACATTTGTCATTCATGATGCTTTTTTGTGCAATGTGTGAACTATTCAGCACAAAACCTCACAGTTGAGTAAAACTTGTTAAATAACATAATGGCATCCATGAACTCCGATTCTTCTCATCATCTTTTTGTTTTTCAAGAGCTTTATGATCTAAAAAAAATTAATCTCCTTGCAACTTTTTACGCGTAATCCTATTGGAAAAGTGTGTCTAGGATGTAGGATAGATAAGAGGATTATGCAAAAGAACATTGAATTCATTTTAGCAGTTTTCATCGATTTTGATACTGTTATATTGACATATTGGTTATAGTACCATGAATATTAATTCATTGTGTATCCTGTCTAAAGTGTCTACCTATGGTGTATTTCTATATTTTGTATCCATTGTATACGTTATAANCGATTTTGATACTGTTATATTGACATATTGGTTATAGTACCATGAATATTAATTCATTGTGTATCCTGTCTAAAGTGTCTACCTATGGTGTATTTCTAATTTTTGTATCCATTGTATACGTTATAAAATAAACACTGCGAGAGGAAGAAGATCTAGTAGTGTTACTTCCGTTGGAGGTAAACGTTTCAGTTTCACCTTCTATCTAATGTTTTAATTATTAGACTTATCGTACTTCCCTCTATGAAAAACTACATTGCATAATATTCATATTTCAACCATTGATCTCAAATTGTATCCCATCGTCTTTCCCACCTTTCTGTAGCGTGTCCCCAAGTGGAGAGAGACCTAAATATTGTGCAAAAATGGTATTATACAAGTTCGAAAGCATTATTACTCCTGTACATAATTCCAAATGTTTACGTACTTTTATTAATGTTTAGTCATATTAAACTTTATTCTCCTTTTCTAAATTTGATCATATCTTTTCATTTTCAAGTTTTCTTCCATCTGTACTCCTGTTTGTGCCGGTAAAAATATACTCTTTAAACCTGTTGTATCGTTCTCTTTGCTTTTATTGTCCCCTGCAAAACGTGTGAGATTGGGTTTTCGGTTTTATACTCCTATCTATCTGTCTTCGGGGAGGCAACTACAGAAACACTGCGATGCTCTTGTATTGAATGAGTGAATGAGAAGGAACAAAGTGTTTTAAAGAGAGATGGAGAAAACCTTAAGGGAATTTTCACAATTGGACAGTTTCATTAAAGTCGGAGACAGGCGTGATCAATTATAAGATTTACAGGAGAGATACCCTTTCCTCATGTTCAAGCTAGCGGGCAAAGCCATACTTTATAGTACTATACAGACGTACTACTGGAACAAAAACTAAAGTTCCATAACAATTCCATTCAACCTCCTCCACCTCATCACCACCACCATACCTTCTTACTTTCGTTTTAAAACTTTGCTAGATAGCCAATTCTCAGTTTTATGGAATGGTTGCCGTTATAGGAAATGGTACGTGCTCACTTTTCACTTCTTCTGTTTTTCCCATCTCCTTGGAAGGCATGTGCATATACCTCATCGTTCTTCTTTTCTTTCGTCGTTCCTCTGGGTCTTAACTTCACAGAACGATGCAATGTGAAAAGAAAACTCAAGAATACTATAAAAAAGCAACCGTGTGTGTATGTACAAAGAAGAGAAATAGCAAGAGTCATGGTTTTCCCTCTTGGTGTCAACGTCGGCATTAGTTGCATTCCTTTTCAGTTCTATTCAGCAACAGCAACTATGGACTAAATAGGCTTAAACACTCTGCTTTAGACATTTTGGGTTTAGTTTTGCTTCCACCTCTATTTATTTATAGAAAGACACCGGATGTTAGCCAGTAAGTAGTCTTTTCCTATTTTTCAAAATGCCAATGATTGTTAATGCATGCACATGCTGTAATGTAACTTTCGTAGGTCTTACACGAGTTACGTTACAAGAAAGGAAATAAGTAAAAATATATATATTTATTTATTTTTACAGAATTTTTCTTTCACGAGTTTTCATACAAATACATATTATACAACTTTAAGTTTACCCCGTCCAAGATCGTTAAACCTTATATACTATAGGAAAACAATAAAGTTCCAAGTACCTTTTTTCTTATATTATATTCTTTACCTTGTTACCTGTGTTGTTCAAGAACTCAATGAAGGCTTTTTATAAACGTAATAATAGAGTATCATCATTATCATCGTCATCATGAGTGACCATGTTACTTACCTGATTCCCAAGCTGTTTTTTCGATAGTCATCACGAACAAAAAAAAATCCACTGGAGAGAAACGGGAGAACAAAGATGAAAAAGGGGAAGAGTACTTTGAAAAAAAGAACGGCAAAAAGTGTCAAGCCAGTCAAGGTCCACAGGAAGGTCTATCTTCTTTTCTCGGCTGCTCTTTTTATTGTGAGCAACAAAAGGAGCGGAGCAACGTGGTTTTCTAATGCCCTGTCTGTCACGACCTTGATTTATGTTCTTTTTCTTAGGAAGTGGGAAAACAAGGCGATAGGTAAGCAAAGTAAAAAAGATGGTCTGGCAAAAGGTAGAAAAAGTACTCTTGGATGACAGTTGGTTGAGTACAAGGCGATGTCTGGAAAACAAAAATTTGTGAATTGGGTACAATGACGAGTGGTGTGATGTGTGTGAGCTAAAAATATACTTACTTAAAAAAGGGACTTTAATGAATGGAGAAAGAGTAAGTTGAAACTGAATAAATTTTCTCTTTTTATGTCAAGGCCAAGACGTATTTTTCTACTGACAAGTGACGGGTCAAATTGCCTATTAAAGCAGAGCAAAATGTTTTAGCCGACTATAGCCCGTCATAACCGGCGGATTTCATTTTAACTTTGAGTTCTCACTGACTTGAATAAAAAAAGTATCTTGGAAGCTATATACAAGAAAGATGTAAAACATTTCAGAACGGATGTCGTAATTTAGGTAAAATATTCATAAACACCTAGAAAAAGGAAACTAGCAATTTTCTATTATGTCATTCATCGTTCATTTTTCATGAAAAACAAATTGCATTCTAAAATCCCATTTTTATGTAAATTGTTATGCAAAAACCAGAACATGCGTGTCCATCATAGCACGCGCTGGGTTTGAGTGATTTTACAATGCTATTACGAAACTGTATTGAATTTTCTACCTTCTGGTCACGTAAAGTGGAAATGCAAATTTATGAGGGATAAAAAAACTTTTGACAATGAGATTGGTAAAGGTAAGTAAGTATGTATATTATAGTGAGTTGATAAACTACGCAGTCATGTTGTCAAAGTCGTCGACCTCCTTGTAACTGGTAATTTCATGAAGATAGATATTACTAAATAACAATTCGATATCATGAAATTTTGTCAGTACCTATTCAAATCGTTAAGTTAGATATTTTGCTTTCATATTAGTAGTACCTATGTATTTAAAAAATATAAAACTGGCGAATCAAGTGTGTGTGTCTGAGAGAGAGAGAGAGAGCACAATGTTGGCTAAACAAATAAGTTCAAAGAAAAAAAAAAGAGTTAAAAATGCAAAACTTTCTTATTGTATTAAATTGAACGTCATCATCGCCCTTTTTAATGCTTTCCTTCAATTCCTTCCTAACACTTTTGATTTCAGGCCCATACCATGAAGAATGAAGGAAATTGAATGGAGCTGTTCATAAGTAAAGTGATCTCTATTGCCTTGCCTTTACATCTAATTGAGTCTTACATTGTCACAATTTTGTTTCTACTCTCACATATATAATATGAACATTGTCCTCAAATCAGTTATTCAAATGACATAAAATTACAGTTGTGAGATTGCATTCTATAAAAAAAAGTCTAGTTTTTTAAGTGCATGAGTCTAAAGAATAGAGTTACGTGTTTGAAAAATGTTGTCTAGTAGTAAAAACGGTTTCACACGATTGATTCTTTTAGTGCATGATGACGACACGGTTGGGTAACGCTGTGCTTGGTTCTTGACACTGCGCCACTATACTAGCTTGCTGTATTCTGTAAAAAGTAAATTTCAAAAAAAATATTTGACAGGATACTGCGTTGAATGAATATTGTTGATGATGGCATAATGGTTGGTTGCATTCTTATTCCGCCTTGCAAAAAGCATTTTTTTTTAAAAAAGGCACTCTCACCACAATGGTAACAGTAAATAAGAATTATTTGTATTTTGTCGATTTTCATAATTAACTCTTTAAAAGAGCTAACGATTCATAGTCTGTTTTTTGGTTCCTGATTCATAAAATGATTGTGTAGTAGGGTACAAATGATAAAAAAAACAAGCTAGCATTTTTTCATAAATGCTTAAATATTTATGTGAAGGCTTGGCTTGGTGCAGGCATTACAGCTTAAATCTGATTGATTAAACTTACACTAACTACTAGGCTGATTTTTCTGAGTAAACAGCTAGTTTTTATAATTTGCTTCTAAAATAAATTTCTCAGCACTGTTAAAATGACTTCATAGTTGATTATAAACAAAAGCAATGAAGCGTATCATCATCGTAGCTATTATTATAAAAAGAGCCACCCGTCAACAAAATGACTTCAAATAGAGTTTATCCTCTGGCTTGCGTTGTTGTTCAATTCGAGAGAAGAGTAAATTTATTATAGATAATTTTTTTTCCAAAATCAGTATGTTAATAAAATGGGAGGGTGGAAGCCCACAAGGCGGTTTCACCAACGCTCTCACAGCTGCCGCCATTCTAGTCAATATATTCGCTGTGGTTGTGTCCGGAATCCCGTCCTCAATTCCAACTCCAGTAACAGTGCTAGCTGACACGATAGGACTGCCGACTACCGCAGCCTCTTATCCCACAGCAACAGCCACAGGTAGAAGAGTCCCAAAGCAAGTGGGACTATCTATGGGAGCCACTGTAGCTACACCGACGGATCATCAGTCTTCGGGAACCCACCATCATCATGGACATGGGCATGGCTTTATGGATCATCACGGTGGGCATGGACATGGGCTAGGGCATCATCATCATCACGGAGATGGGAAATATTTCCAGTAAGTTTGTTCTGCTGTATTTGTTCATATTCGGAGGAAATAGGGCAGAAAGAAAATTATACAACATTATTATTACAATCATTCATAAAAACACCTTTCTACAAACTCGGTGTTTGGAGAGATAGAGAAAAAAACTGGAAAGAAAAAAATTAATTTAGGAATATGGATGCATACCTGGTAAAACATGGACCAGGAAAATATGAGGCAGGTCATGTTGAAGAGACTCCAAAAGGTTGGGAGGTTCGATATGAGCGAGTTGATGGAAATACAAAACAGGGAAAGGTATGCGAATTATTGACAGGAGTTAATGAGTTTGACTAAAATTTGGAATATTTTTAATATGGAAAACAGGTATGCACACAACCCAGGCTATGATGAATATGAGTACGGGTACAGAAGGGGGAATGACTACCATTTCCAGGAAAGGTATGAGAAGTATGGACCAGCTTGGAATTTCAAAACTAAAGTAAGTTTGTCATTTTCCCAAATCCCGTTTAAGAAACAAAAGGAAAAGTTTTTCTCTTTACTAAATTCATTCTGTTACAATGAAAAACAAAACTTTTATTGATGCACGAAAATATTTCGGACAATAACATTTTCCTGGCAAAATGGTGTTCATTCTTCAGTCTTCCCGTTTCATCGAAAGCACATCCTGGGTTTTTCGTCCATTCTAAATACTAAACACCTTGTTTTTCTGTTTGTGTATTTAAGCATTTTTTAAACTAAAAAAATTATTACGATGAAGCAATGATGGAGATCAGATACATTCTTATGCTACATTACATTACAGCACGCCGGAAGTGGTGGCCACGATGATGGAGGGCACGGTCACGTAAGTTTTTGAAAATGAGCAAATATGCTAAACCTCATTTTGGAATGAAAGCATTTTTTCTATTGCTGTTTTCAGTAATATTTATGAAAATTATTTTTTTTATTGCAGGGCCACTATAGCGAGCCAGTTCCAACCTATGAAAACCAACCCACCGCCAGTAACAACAACAGAAATATTGCAGTTCTTCACAAAAGACAAAGTGATAACCACAACATAAGCAACAAAAACAAAGAGAAAAGGTCGAAAGCAGCATCAAAAAGAATACACAATGCTTCCACAACAGCAGCAACAGTATCAGGATCATCTAGTAAGGGTGATGATATGATGAATATTCCTCCTTTATATCCTTTGGGAGATAGCAAACCTTCAGAATCTAGAGAAATGCCAATGTTAGTTTTGGACAGAAAGACAGGACAAATCATTGATACGCAAACAGGCAAGGCTTACTTGTTGAAACCAAATGTACAGTCATATTATTAAAAAAAAACAAAAGGAAAGGAAAATTATTTGTGATTTGCTATCTTATAGTTCAGTTTAGATTTCATCGTTATATTTTGTTATGTTCGTTCAATTAATTATACTCGTTTTTGTTTGAAAATTTTTAACTGTACTAAAAAAATATAAGAGCATTTCTATCAGTCTCAAATTGATAAGAAAATATACACCAAGAAATGTAAATATATTATTTGTTGTGTTGACTAGTAAATAAAAAAATATTTTGAAAATAATAAAAAAGTGACCTGTTCAGTTTAAAATTTACTACCCCAATACAATGGGATTATTCTTTTGCGTTTCTCAGGATAACATGTTGAAACTGGATGTCTTCGAACAAAATGGTCTAGTTCATAGTCAAAGCGTTCATATTGAAAACGTATTTTCTTTCCACAAGTCAACAATTGGCGGGCTGCAAGAATGTCCTTGGATATCATAAATTGTTTCAGGTATCTTTAAAAATAGTAAAGATAACTCGAATGAAACATCTATTCAACAATTATGTACATAAAAATGATGCGTTTATGTGTGCGTGATCGAATACCAGATTCAATGGTTAACTTACGATAGCATGATAAGCTTGTTATTACCAAAATCCTTTTCATACCATAAGAATAAAATAGGCAGCGTTACTAATCTCTGTTTGCGATCAATTGTCACTCTGCTTCTAACATAAGTTCGGGCTACCTCATCCAACTGATAATCTTGCTCATACAGTGAAAATGAATGAATGGGAGGACACGACTTTTAAATAAAAATGGAGGAAAAAATTATTGATAAAAATTTCAAAAATACGGCACATTTGAATTAATCAAGTTGAAAACACATTTTATAATAATTTTAAAATACTACCTTACACCCAACACTTAGAGCAAAGTGTATTCTAGGGTCCATCCGATCTAAACTCAATCTGACAGAGGACATTTCTTTCGGAATACCTTTGACTGAACTCTCCGCAAAAACTTTAGCCTGTTTTGTAGGATGATTCCGGTTACAGCGTAAAATTCCATGATAAATCTCCTCCAGACTTAATTCCATGAAACCAGCCAAACCTTTTGTCTTTTCCCAAAAGTTTTTCATTTCCCATAAATAAGTCATGTTCTCTTTTTCTGGTATCCGTAAGATTTGCGTTTGGATTGATAGGACATTGAAGTAATCTACAATTTTTCGGATGATTTTTTTTTCTCAGATTCATAAAAAATTTTTCAAATTTATTTTATTTTTTCAATGATAAAAGGGTAGTATTAACCAACTTATAAAAAACGCTTTTCTCACTCTTGGTGGCATTTTAATTGGTTGGAATCTACACAGCAAACCGATCCATTCAATGTAACTTTTGTAGCTTTTGCTTCTCTGCATTTTCACATAGTCCACAACTGGCTTCCCCACGCCAAATTTAGAATATGATAAAAAAATTTCTTTGATTCTGTTTGAATGCATTAAATTCATTTTGCTGACCCATTTGAGATTAGAAAAAACTGATTTAAAGATAAATGCTAATATTTTTTTCTCATTTACTCCAACGCCTTTTCTAGCGCCTGCTGGGATACATACACGGGATCGTCCATGGTAGGCAGCACGTCATACTCCGATATATACTCGGTTGCATATATAGAAGCAAGGGTTCCATAGAATACTGTTTTCGTTTTCCTCTCATTACAAAACTTGAACATCCTCGGAACCAGCCTAATCCCATAACGAACAACTCTTTTCCAAATATAAAACCAAATTGGGAAAGAATCTAGAGTTGTACAAAAAGACGTATAGTTCCCCAACATGCGCATGTACGACCGATACAATCTTCGTTTTTGTGCTTGACGTATTAGGGTAAGCCGGTATAATTTCCTGTTAACAGATGAGTAGTGATCCATCAACAAGTACGGATAACGTTTAGTTACATGATCCTCAATAATTTCGAGCTTTGAACTTCGTCCTCTTGCGCTATAAGAACGAGGACGAAAAGTAGTAGTGCTTGGTTGATGTTTGTTTGCGTCTTTCAGAACTTTTTCAAATCGGTCTTGTACCGCGGAGAGAGCCGGTTCTTTGTTAAGTGGTACCAGAGAATCTTGAGAGTCGCTGTCATCGGTATCCAAATTTTGAAAAGGTATTGCCAGTGGGTCGCTAACAATTTCCATTGCAATTCTTTTCTTTTCTTCATGCCCATAGTCTTTCTCAGTTGACTTCTCCTGATG
This sequence comes from Lepidocyrtoides sp. E14, assembly GCA_027743805.1. Taxonomy (NCBI): domain Eukaryota; kingdom Metazoa; phylum Arthropoda; class Collembola; order Entomobryomorpha; family Entomobryidae; genus Lepidocyrtoides; species Lepidocyrtoides sp. E14. Next base: position 5,564 of record JAHZMZ010003493.1, on the reverse strand, counting down.
TAAATATCTTTCGTTGGGATTTTCGTCTGCCCTCTTCCAATTAGAGTAGAATAAGAAGGGATTAGGCCATTTGTCCCCAGACTCGGTTTCCACATAGGGCTCCACTATGTCAAAATCGGGGTCGTTTTGGCAAGGTTCCTTTGTATACACGTATTCTTCTCCAGAGTCGCTATTATATCCAGCCAACTTTCGCCCACTTGGACTTATCCCGACTGCCAGCTCCTTTTGAATTTGTCGCTCATCTTGTGGTGTCACAAGTGCGGTTTTCCCTAACTTTTTTAGTTTGTATTGTACGAGTGGATCTACTGCCGGGTTAAGTTGCTTATGAGCCCTTATTGGTTCTGGAAATGACCATTTTGTTGCAGCGTCGGGGTTAATATTGGACCATTCAGTAGAACTGACGTTTATTGGATCAAATTTGAAGATATTAGTGGCTAAACCGTCTTGCGATATTTCTGTTTGACGCTGTGCTAGGTTTGGCTCCCGAAATGGACGAAGGGAGTAAATAAAGGTGTTTGCAGAATGTCTCCGATGTGCATCCTGATCCTGATCATGAGATAGATCTATGTAGGATGATATTGGACTGTCGTTCAATCGTATTTCTATCGGAAATTTATTCATTTGGAACATGATCACGCCATATAATGCTCATTTTTCAAACCTAAAACATTGTGCCCACATTGGAAACTACAACTAGAGATTTCAGAATTCAAAATTCAAAGTTGGTTTTTAAAATCTCTCAATAGCACCTCTATTGTGTAGAGAATTTAAAGCAAATTTTCTCTATTTTTTGACACATTGGAAACGAAAATCAACTTACTTTCTGAGCTTTTTAGGTATATGTATTTAGTATGCTGGTGGCCATTTTTTACCACCAACTCTTTATAGTCCGAGTGTAATTTGAGGTATCTTCATCAGTTTTCAGTGAAGTTTGACTCCCTCCTAATGACCTTTTATGCCGATTATTTTCAAATATTCTTTTTAAACATGTAGGTATGCATTTCACCACCGCATATTCATTACAGGATCCAGAATCAAAAAGACGTTTTACAAGTTTCCAATCAATAAACAATAATCAATTATACCACACAATATAAATACATTGTTTAGAAAATAACCCCTCTACTTCAATTTTAATAATTCATTGTAAAATGTACCTAGAAAAAATCCATCTTTTCCGTCTTTTTATAGTATCCATTACAGCAGCTGGAGACTGACAGATAATTGCTCATAAAACATACCACAAAATGTACACAAGGCATAAAAAGCCACTCCAGCAACATCCAAGACTCCAAACCAACATTCTTTTAGGTACCTACTGACTGACTCAAATAACCGACCTTGAATCTTTGCTCTTTTTGTACACCATCACACTGTAAGCAGACTCTAAAGAGGAGAAATATGTATAAAAAATGCTGACCATTGAAACATACTTACAGTTCAGTGGTGGTAAGTAGGTTTTTGCATACGTCAAAAATGCCAAATGCCTGGCCTGTGTGTAGCTTAATTGAGTACCTAACACATTTTCGCATGCATAGCAATACTGACTCTTTTACATTTCAATCCTGAACGAAGCAATGCAATGTCGATGATCAAGTCAAAAGCAATAACAAAAAAGGTTTTATTTTAGTGCCAATCTTCTTGACAGACAAGCAGTAGGAGTTAAAAAATAAACTTTGTTGGTGAGATACACTAAAATGGCATAATGACATAACGCATCTGATATTGATCTCAGATCTCACGGAACAAAAAAGTACGTCCATTAGAGAAGATCAAAAAATTGTAAACTCTCTGCCGTTGATGACGATGATGTAACAAATTTTTTATTTTTTTTTTGATAAATCCGGTCCACAAAAAGTTCTCCAGCCAACCCAAACAATTGACTAGACTTTTATGCTAGTGATAAACTAAAGCGTACCTATATAGTGGGATTTTTATAGGCTCCAAAAATGCTCTGGGCGCTTTTACGCTAAATTTTTTCCTCTCTGGTTTGAATGGATCTTTTGATTTCTCGAGAACAATAAAATTTCATGACTGTTTGATTTTTTGTCGTCTCACAAGCTTACTGGCAACAAATCTTATTGATTATGATATAATATGGCATGTATTATCGTGCGTAGATATCCATCATATATCATAATATATATAATATTTACAAATGAAACAAAATGAACAAGTCATTGTATTGCTGTATCCAGCACTCCTGTAAATTTCAGACGCAATGGCGTTTGAAAATATAATTGAACGCTGCTGGAGCTGGGTTTGGTTGAGTATAAATAGAACAGTTCTCAACTGAGATTTTCATCAGTTTCACCTTGCTTTCAAAACCAAACACTCAAACAACTCAAATACTTTTGTGGTTCACCACAGCCAAAAACCAAACCAACATGTCCAAGTTGGTAAGTTTCTGACATAAAATTTCCGGCATATGTGCTGATGTATCGACTTTTTAAAATCAAAATCTATACTTTCAAATTGGATCAAAGATTAAAACTAAATTTGCCCCCTTTTTTTAGTTCGCTGTTCTCCTCCTCGTCGCAATGGTCATTGCCGTTGCCACTGCTGCTGCTTCCCCAATCCCAGTTGCTGCACCAGGACCAAACCCACAATACGTTGTTGGTTATGGCGCATACCCAGCATACGGATACGGATATGGCTCCGCCTTGGTATATGGACGTTAAGGACTTTCCTTTTTGATTTTCTAACCACGGTTCTAGTTTAGCTAGTAGATTTACTATCAATTGGTCAAAAATATTTGCTATCGATTAAAATTCCAAAAGAACTCTTTATGTTCCTTCGGTTTTTTCTTCCAATCCACTTTCAAAATGAGTAGTTTTTAATAAATCGTACGTAAAAGCCTTAAAAAAATATGTTTTAAAATAGTTTTCTCTTCACTTTTCATAAAACTAATCAAATTTAAAAGCATCTAAATGCCTGCATTTACAAACAACTAGCTCAAAAGAATATCATACAATGCTTATCTTCCTCCACTCCAGCTGCAGCTATTTTCGCACACCCATTCTCCTCGGTAATGGTACAACAGAGCCTACACACATTAAGAAACACAAGTCATTTCGTTCACTTACTACTACACCCATTATTGTACAACAGTGCAAAACTTGCTTTTTGCGTGTTGGTTAACGCAATACAGCCACTTTCTTTACTACACCCACTTCAAAATGGCTTCCTACTACTACTACTACTTCAACTTGCGGGGCAATTTTTTAAAGTCAATTAAATTTCTGCAACATTTTGCATTAGCATAAAAACAGCATTACGTGGTTATCCTGTAATAGCAGCCGTGTTCCTCTGTACTGCATTCCTTTACTCCCTCCATCCCCTTTTTGGAGGATGATCATGGTTTATATTTTTTGCATGTTTGGTCCATTCCCTTTATTATTGTGTCCCAGTTTGCTCTTTAGAGCTATTGCTCAAGCACACACAAGCCAGCGTAGTACAGTGTACACAGCAGCGTCATCGTCGTTTCATTTTATTCCCATTGTACTACATAAATGTAAGTATCATCATATCGTCGTCATCATCATCATCCTACCCTCATTCTCATGGAAAAGTACACATCCCATTATTTCCCTCATGGTTTTTAGTCAGAGGCAGAGTAATCCGAGCAGAAAGAAAAAATATATATATAAAAAGTAAAATGCAAAACTTACATGACAATGGGAAATTGTTCTCTTTTGAACATGCCTGAAAGAGAGCATAGTTTCAGGAGTTGTGAGTAGTGGTAATGGTAAAAACTAACAATACAATATATAATGCAGTTCTTAAGTAGGCAGATGCATATCACATATTATAGTAAACATGGGCAATTCAATGATGATGATGATGACGATGCTGATTAGAACATGATCACAAAAAGTAATACAATATGCTTCAACATGCTCGTCTACGTGACTCTGTCTAAAGAATGGATACATTATTGTTATTATCATCATCATCTTCATCATCAAAGTCGTCTACTCCATTTTCAAGCAGTGTTGTTCTTGTTGCTATTTACTAAGAAATTCTCACAGAGAACGCAACAAAATCATGATTGTAGTCTTCTCAGGCCTCTTGCTCCCTTCTTACTACTTCCACTACGATTCATTCAGTGTGCAAAAATGCATAACATACTCAGCAGGCTTTTTATATATACTCGTCTCAGAATTTCCTTGTTTTTCCTCCTTTTAAATTCGTTACCGGTTATTTAACGTGTCCGGTATACACTTTTAAAAGTTGAGCTTGTTGAGCTTAACAGAAATTTCGAATGGGATGTATATAGGTAGTAAACTTTTGAATGCAGCAGGAATCCTTATTATACACGTGTTGACAAATACACATTCCTATATACAATTTTGGTCTGCATCAACTTCGGCTTACCTTTGACTCGTATATACGCTTTGATTTACTCTAATGCATGTAAGGTACAATATCTGTAGGGATCAAAATTGAATCAGACTATTTTACCGTAGTTTTTGGAAAAGGCACTGGCTAAGTACAAGAATACAACTTTTTTTTTATCGCCGTACATTAGCCATGGTCCGTAAATGATAAAAAAAAGTATTGTGTGTAGCTTTTCTATCAGCATGATGATCATCATCATGAATTTGTATGAGTTTCGGTGCTCCCTTTTCTAATGACTGGTCTGAAGTCAGAGCTGTTTGATAAGTACTTCTGATACGGTTACAGCAGTAGTAACAGTAACATAATAGTAGCACTTGATCACGATATGATGATACGGTTACTTAGCTCACTTTTCTTGGAAAATGTAGCAAACAATTACGAACCGTTCTTGGGGTAATTAGCTGAGTTTTGTAGTATAACAGTAGTAGCAGCAGCGGCGGCAGTAGTAGTAGTAGCATCATCAACATCATCATCCTCTTCTTGATCACCAGCATTATCACAAGACAAAAGGAAAGTTAGGTAATTTCGCTGTCTGTTTTGTTGTTTTGGTTGGGTGCAAACGAGAAAAAGAAAATGTCAACTTTTTCAAGATAATATTACATTGCTTAGCTGGCTATGCATTTAATACTTGTATGTATGAAAGTTGTAATTTTTGTTGGCGCTGAAGGAAAATATGTGACCGAAACCACCACTGCCTGCGCTCCTGTCCTCCTTCACTTCATAATATCATCAACATGAGAAACATGAACACACAAAATACACGCAGAAGAGAATGAGCTGGAAAGTCTGAAAGCAAGAAAACGCTTTATAACAAGCTGTACGAGTGAGAAGAATGAAAGTGTGGATAAAAATCATGAAAAAAGCAAGTAACAGTAACAACAAGCTAGCATGTTTATATGGTAAGTCAACAAAACAGTGTTTTTTCTGTTTATTCGTATATTCTACGTTGATGAAACTTTTGATATGATATGGTCGTCGTCCTCGTCGTCGTCGTCGTGAGTCGTGAGAGAAGAAAAACGAGTAAAGTAGGTAGCGTATAATTTAGAAAAAGGAAGAAACATGTGGACTAAATGGAATGAGATCAGAGGAGCGAAAACGACATCATTCCGCGTTGTAATGTTGGTACGAAAAAAGAAGAAAAAGTAAAATTTTGGGCATTTTCT
>JAHZMZ010003492.1:0-16999 GCA_027743805.1 Lepidocyrtoides sp. E14 | reverse complement strand
CAGGATTGTGCATCAGTGGTGCCTGCAAAGCATGGACACTTGGGTAGAGCATTTTCTTATCGCACACACTAATCAGCGTGTTAGGAACGCGGCAGCATCCCTACTCGTTTCACTCGTGCCGCACACTCAGTTTCGACAGGGTTATCGGAGTACAAAATTTTACATGGGGCATCATTCCCGTGGCGAGCTGATTGTTTTACCACCTGATGCTCAAGTAATAATGCATGAGATATATCTGAGACTGTTGAATCTACTCAAGCCCGCCAAACACTACACTGATATTCCCACGCATGGAACGTCTAAACTCACAGCATACTTTGCCGTGCTAACCTACTTTACTATTTCAAAAACTGAAAAACAAATGGTACGTAACTGTAGTGCTCGATAAAAAATTTGATTGAAAAAATACAACGGTGAAGCATTTTGTATTTTTCTGATTATTGAATTCATTGTCTTGTTCAGTTTGGTAATGCTTGCTTCCTGAATGCCGTAAGTCCCCTTAACTTATATGTATTTTTATATTATGTATTGCGTGCCAGTTTGTCATTCCTCAAAGGACTCTGTATTTATTCAAGTTGTTTTTCTTCCGACTTTCAGGCCGTAGAAGAACTGTTCAAAATGATGCAAATTTTTGTGAGCAAAAACAGTGACACAACTGAGCAAGAAATTATGGAAATAAACCATTTCAAACGTGGCACACTTCAACTTTACTTGCAAAGTCTGGATGGACGCTCCAACTGGGCCACAATGATCTCGGCTTTCCGCATACTTATCGAATCCGTTGACGATCGAATATTTGTTGTGGCGAATAACGGATTGTGCTTAATATTTGAAGCGTTGCATGTACTCCATACAATGCACCACGAGGCGACAGCCTGTCACGTTGTAGCTGAAATCGTTGAGCTTCTAACAATTTTAACTGAAATTCTACGTACCTTCCGTCCCAAAGACTTTTCTCAGGGCGTTCCTCTTTGTAATATACCAGACATCCAAATTCATCGTTTCATATTAAACTCAAAAGAGTGGCCAAACATTCTCAGCAAATTGGCTACACTTCTCAATACTTACAATCATGGGGACATGAGAAATGCTGCGATTGGTATGATGATGCATAATTTTTACAGTTATTATTGTGGTCATGAATAAAGCTCGATGTAAACATTGTTAATTTAATGGTTTCAGAATGTTTAGTCGAGTTCCTTTACACAATGCCATTGGACACACTGCGTACTCTAGTACCTTTGATGGTTCATTGCCATTCTGCCTGTCAGGATGCACAATCGTCCGGGATGGGACCGCCACTTGGAGCGTACTTCCCCAAAAGATCTGCTTCCCATCACCATCACACCCATGTCTCGGTGAAGACATCAGCCAGACCACCCAGACCTATGCTCCAAATGGCGTTTCCACATTTGGGACAAGAAACAGCAAAGGTAACTGCAAAGAGCTTATTTATTGTTAGTGGTAATATACCAGTAGTAAGTAACTAATTAATTAATTATTCAATGAATGAAACTATTCTTTTGTTTCAGGGATTAGACGAGGAATATGACCGTTTGCTGATTGATTTTTACAATCAATATCATGTTTTTATCGATCTAATGTGCAGAGTGGCATTTATGAGGGAGTATGTGTCTCAAGAACTAATTACGTTGAGTGCAATGGTCGGCTACGAGGCAGCCCCCCTACACTTTACCCATTTTCCCAAGTTATGGACGGAAGTGTATACTACTCCGAGTCTGGACCGGAAATATATTACGATGCTAGTCAATACAAGTTATTTTACGGATTATGTTGAACTTGTCATGCTTGAAGAGAGGTCATGTCTCTCAAACATGACGATTTTTAATTTTCTTGCCACGTATTTACCTAAAGTAAGTATCACTATTTTCAAAAGATAGACATTTACCTTTAATTCGCTCACTTGTGACAAACTCTTACCGTTCATTTGTATTGTTTTCTCCAGGTATTTGATCAAATTGGCACAACCGACCAAATGTGCAAAGTTCTACTCACGATTGTTATGGACATGGAGAGCCGAATGGCCAAGCAAGTGATGGACATTGAATCACACGCATCCGGCATACTGGGTGATTTGAAAGCACTCACATTATTCTACGTTCCTACCTGCCAAACAAAAGGACCATGCAAGAATCCGTTACCATCTCCGGCACCTTCTGTTCCGTATCTTCAAAAAACTCTTCGAAAGTTTCAAGGATATTTGGAAACGGTTATGCATAAACGTATCCGTGAATCAATAAATCGCCAACAGCGTCGGGGTATGGGTTCTCCGGACGCTGTCCCATCAAAGAAACGAAAGTTGGATAACAGTGGTGGCAAACCTGGAAGTACTAACAATATTACTGAAAATATTTGCAAGGAAGCATCTTCATCGTCAGCTGCCCCGTCAGCAAAGGAAGAAAAACCCCACTCATCTGCGTCTTCATCATCATCATCATCAACATCTTCTCCTTCGCCGTCTCCCAATGTAAACGATCACGTGATAACGCCGGACGTAGACACTCTAAGATGTTTGATCATGCAAGACATGATTACTATTATACTCGCAACAATTGAAACACTGCTCCGGAGCTTACAGTCAGCTAACCCAGGTATGAGCATGGAGAGTGACGAAGAAGAGGACGTGGACGAAGGAGATGAAGGACCAATTATAGATGTCGATGATGGCAGTGTCTGCAAAGATAAAGCTGTGTCTGACTTGGTAACCAAACCTTCACAAGATTCAGAAGAAGATATGGAATGCGGAACTAAAGCAGAGATAGAGACTGATACAAATGAAGATGCTTCAGCTATTCGGACAGGCGAACAAGCCCCTGAAAAAGTTGTTGATGAGGGATTTGTTGAATCCCCCACGTTATCTACTGCCGATAATGCTAAAGTTTCTAAATCAGGAGAGGAAGAAACAAACGCAGAAGACCCTACATTAAAACCCATTAACCCAAATAATGATGCAAACGTGGACCCGTCCAGTAATGGTCATATTCTCGATAACAGCCAATAGGTTCGCTCATTGCTGGTCCACCAACCATGAAAGAGTTATCTAAAAGAATGCATTTAAAACTGTAGTTGGCATTTTGTAGCATTATTAGTAGTGCTATCTTGATTAAATGGTATGATATATATTAATTCTATACTATGTACTAAACTGATCCTGCTAGACTTTTTCGAAATTTTTAAGAAAAATAATAACTATTATGTGTACTACTTATTAGGAATCATCTACCAAAACAGAAAAGAGTTTATCTAATGAGCAATGAGAAACGGTGCTTTTAATACAGACAGAACATAAAATCAATGTTTTTCTTTCTTCTCGTAGTGGAGTTGATTTTAAAGTAAAACGGATACATTTTTAAGGACTGCATTTAATTAAAGTCAACTTCTGATTTAAATTGGTTCAAAGTGAATACTGTTGTTGCACCGTGTGTCAATTTTATATAAGGATTATTATTTATGTCAAGTTTTTTAAAAAAACATCGTGGTGACATTTGTTTTTGTTCAAGAACTGAAAGTATGAGACATGGCCATAAGTCAAAAGTGTTATTGATTTACCTTAAGTAATTAGAAAATTTGGTTACGATTAAACATTCGTATTATTATTATTTCATTGTAATTTGAGATAATGGTATATACATGTGCGAAAATTCTTAAATGAAGTATTTTTTAATTGTATGAAGTATCACTCAATTACATAATATGCATACTATTATGCAAAAGTGATTAATACACAGCTTGTGTAAACTGATTTAAATGTAATGAATCACAGGACAGTTCGTGATTTTCGTTGGTTCTTTTTTTTCAATTTTAACACTGTTTAATTCATTTAGTATACAGTTATCGCCTATCGCTATCGTTACGGGAAAATTGAACGGCCAGCATTTACTATTATTATTTTATTTATTACTAATGAATTACTATATACCATTATCGAAACGTGTAAGTAATAGTTTTAAAATGTCAATAGGTAGAATGTCAAGAGTACGTAGTAAATGTAAAAACCGTAGCAGTGACTTCTTTAAACACAGGTAAATTTCAAAAATATATATCGTGAGCTATTTAATTAAATTGTAAATAATACTCGGTGATGGCATCTGGTTTCTTTATGTTCAAATAAAATGAAGAAAGATCAATTTTTTTCTTTAAGCTCTGAAAATGTTGATCGAGTCCATATGATGGTGTGATGATTATAATTATTATTATAAAGTGTATGATAAAGTATAATAATAAAAATATAATACTGAGTTTAAAGTGTTATATAACGAACGTTTAAATGAGGACTTTCAAAATTGCCCATATTTATTGTTTCATTTAGTTTTAGGAATCATTGATCATCTTCAACATCATCGTATTTTTACTCATTACAATAATATGTATGTAATACAAGTACAACAATTCATTTCACTGGTATATGCTTACATGTAGAGAGTATACTAAATATTATTTTGAATTTAGTAAACAGTTTTTTAATGAATATATTTTTCCAGCATTTCATATTGTAAAACAAGAGCGTTACATTTATCCATTCAGAACAAGTGCTCTACAATCAACACTCGCTCAATTGAATATCATAATTAGTTAAATGGATGATTGATTAATAGTAGTTACATTTCATAGAAGGCAATTCTTTTTAACAAAATTGTAAATAACAAGTAGTAAAGCGATAACTAATTATTATTATTATTATCCTATTAACAAAATAATCTTACGTAACTTAGCTACTTGTTCTCTCCCACACAAACTAACTGGACATTCAGCAGTAGTTACACAAATTTATATAGAATTTTTAAAATAAAAAATCAGTTTGCAATACAATGCGCATGAAAACGTGTAACGCTCACTAGTCACAACAACAAGAAACACAAACAATTAAATACATATTATTTGGCAGAGCCCAAAAGAAAAGAAACTTTTTCCTTTATAATAATATGACTATGCTGGTACGCAGTACATAGTACATAGTACATAAAAATTAGCAAATAATAATAATGATATTAATAACTATGACAAATAACTGATTAATAGATCACCTTTTTATTTTTAAAGAAAAAAGACGCAACATATTAGCATTAATTTTCTTTCTTCGTCTTGTACCATGTAATATTATGGTATGACAAATGTTTAATAGCTACTCAATTTTTTAAAATAAATGAGACCTTTGCTGCAGTTGTTTTGTTTTTAGTTTTATTTAATCAGGTACATCGAAGGACACGTTGAAATGCAATAATATTATTAACATTTAAAGGTGTTACATTTTGCAAATTCAAATTATTGAAATCGCTTCTACTTCTTACACTATGAATAATATAACATTTCATTTTTTTATTAATCTTATAATTATTGTAAATATACCTACTTACATACCTACTCATTTTTGCTGCTCTCAAAATGTATACCAACTTTTTCAATGGATGCATACACAAACATGCAAAATGCACATAACGGAAAAGGTTTAATTAATTGTAGTTTTCAAATAACTTAATAATATTAGGCTATACGTTTTTGTTCAATTTCATTTTTAAACAAGCATACAATATACTCAAGTAAATTCACCACCATTTTTGTTGCAACTTGAAATTTTTTGAAAAATTTTATGAAACGGCATGAAAAGGAAATGGTCGAGTCGAGTTCTTCTGTCAACATTTATGTTCGCTTGAAAAAATCAGCTAATCAAAAGCAAAGAGATCAGAAATTTACTACACTCAAGTTATTTGATTCGATTGCCATTACTACCAACCACCATGGACCAAATAATTAATCATCTCATGGTCAGTTGAACATTATTCAAATTACAAAGTTAAAGGTCAGGCCAGCTGCCTTGTATTCCAGGAAAACAGGTGCAACATAAAATGAACAATAATTTTTATAATTCTTTCAGAAGAACAAGCGAATATGCTATTTTAGTTCATTTATAAATTTCTACATAAGCATTCGCTCTTTTTCACAAATGCTTACTTGGTTACTACTGCCAATCACATGCAACATCTCCATTCGCTCCAGCAGCTCATAATATTTAGCTAGATAGACACATTACATATTATATATTATGTAACTCTCTATCTATTATATTTACACTTGTATAAAATCATTAAAAATTTCATGCAAACATTTCTTTCTAGATTAATAGTTACAATTAGTAACAAAAGTTCAGTGAACTTTCATCAAATAACGAGTGAAAGTTCAAGTGCAAAGCCCACATCATCATCCAGTACAAAACAAAGCTACTCATCATCATGTTCTATTCTGCTTGCCAAGATTTTCTTCCTTGTCGCTACTGTAAATACATTTCAGAAACGCTTGTTTGTACACTAAAGAAGCCTGCCTTATTTGTCGTCTGTATTCATCTTTCACTCCACTTTATCCAGGTAGCAGAAGAAAAAAGTGCGTAGGTGGTACGCTTTCTCTCTCCCCCCTCTCTTTGTTAGAGTTTGTATGTGTGATGCTTTCACTCGCATCGTTGTTAGATACGATTATTATGTAAAATGTGTATACAATACTATATATCTTATTAAATTCTTACTGAAAACAGAAATTTACCGGGCCACAATCCTATTTATTCATTTATGATCTTTTTTTATGTTATTTCATATTATGGTAAATTGTTTATTATTGTGTACTTTAATATGTACATTTAAATTGTATTATGTACAAAATACACAAATAATGTTTTAATTCTGTCAACCTTAAAAAATTAATGACATTTTTTATATGAAATATCAATAATGTACATGTACATTCCAGTCTTACATTCATACTTTGTTGTCCACAGTTTTTTTAGATAGTATCATTTTTTATTATTCGTTTATTTATGATTTCTATTTTTACAAATTTGTCCTTTTTGTACGTACGACCAACTATGTATGTAGTGCATTCATCAATTCCTGATTAGGTATTTGACTTTCAGAAAAGTTTTAACATGACTAAAATACAGAATACCTAGACTTTTTAAATGACTGTTTGTGTCATCAACTATTATTTTCTTGCAAACAATCAATACAATCATTAATTACATCCGCGTTCATGTTTGACTCCTTTCACCTGTCATGTAGTAGTAGTAGTAGGTATAATTTGTTAACAATGTTTGAAAAACTGAAAAACCATTTCAATTCGTTAATCGTTTATTATTTGCTATATGAAGACCCGCATATATACTCACAAATATTGAAATAGTTCAATCAATTATTACAATTATAGTTTTGCAATATAAAGTTAATAATGTGTATTATATATTTAAATATATATATATATATAAACTGTCATAAAGTATTATAATATTCTTTCTCATTATGATAAATAGTATAATATTGTATATGATATACTAAGATAAAAAATCACAATTATTTTACTTCGTCACAGCTATCAGTTTTACTAAGTTAAATGCAGAATTGGAGAAAGTTTTTCCACGTCACAACTAACTTGCCTGTCAAAATCCAAAAAAATCCAACTTTCCCCGTTCCTCCCTCCTTATCTTTCTCACGACACTTTTTACTTTCCATATCAACAATATCACTTTTCCCTCCACTGTCACGTTATATATAGTCAGTAGTCCTTTTATCATTAAATTACCACTCTCTTCACACTTTCTTCGCATATCAAAAATCTTTTGCCCTCATGTCTTCAGCTTTTTCTTCTCAACTCAATCGTTCACAATTCACATGGTCATTAATGCCGTTTTTAAAGGTTCTGGGGCCTTGTACACCATCTCATACTCAATATTCATTCGCATATCCTCATAAAATCCCATGTATTTTTTTCCCAATTTAAGTTTTTGAAATTTTAATGGGAAAATACATGGGATTTTATGAGGATATGCGAATGAACAATGAGGATGAGATGGTGTACAAAGCCCTTGTTTGACTTTGACCTTTCCTTAAATTCCTACTCTCCAATCTAAACGCTATTACAGTGATTGCTACGGTAGCAATAATGTTATACCCCTTTTCATCATGCATTGTTTCCAATCCAGACACTTGTCAAGAAAAAATGTATCAGTAGTTGTTATTACTATTTTAACTTGTAATAATAATATTTACATATACAACCTCGGCATCCTATTATCATTATCATTCATACCGTCAACCGTTTGTTTGTAGGTATTTGATTTTATTAAAGATATATATAATAATATTAACATTATAATTATTTGCAAACACTTGATTTTCCTTTAACGCGTGATTTGTAGTAATAATGTGTAGTTTTTAAGGCAGCGTACCATTGAAATCTATTCATTATTTAAAAACAATATGTTGTGAAAGTTAGTAATAAACTGAAAATGTCTGTGTGAAATAATAGTAAATGTAATCTATCGAACAAAGAGCAAATTCATACGTTAGCTAGCAAACGTATTTCATAGAGACAGATGTATCTTGTATGTAACTATGACTGTAAAAATGCCAACTTTCACCGCACCCTTTAAGTAAATCCCTATTCCCTATATACCCTTATCCACGATTAAAGTGTTAGTGGGATCATAAACATTTCAAACCAGCCCAAAAACATTAAATTATATTATTAAATAACGCTACTTATCTATTATGCTATAATATATATTAAGATGTTTTCTCATTCGTTCTAATAATTACATACATCTTTACATGAGTTACTGTTTATACAAGTAATACAGTTTATAAACCTAAATTTTTGTTCATGATTTTTTTAAATGAATCAAAGAATGGCGAGTTCATCTTGATTATTAGCACACTATTTTATTTGTACATCATATTACGTTGCATGAGATGATAATATGATGTCTGTCTACCTAGCAAACTGCCTTTCTCTGCCTTCAGAAAAAAATTCCTTCCATATTTACTTTCCATCTTAAATAATATTTGGTTATCTAATTTGTACAACTTTTCTCAGAGATATAAAGGTTAAATAATATTGTTTTAGTTTCTTAATGCTAAATTTTACTTTACTGTATACCCCATCCCCTTTTTCTTTTCTCTAGCTCCTTCATTTCTCTCTACATCAAACCGAAACCTTTTCAACTGTTGATGCAAAATTTCTCTCTCTGTTCTCGTAGTAACATTTTAATTTTTAATTATTACAGTAATTTCACAAAAAAACAACTACCTACATACACATAGAGTATGAAAAAATGCAAAAAGTGTGATTATCAATGATTTACCAGGAAAGTCAACGTATTGTTAACAATCTACAATTAGCACAGTAGTAGTAGTGGCAGCTATACAATAACTGTTTACTATGAGCTGAGACCTACATTCTAAAACTTTGAAAAAATGAACAGCAACAAAAAAAAATGCTTTCACCAAAGTTTTATGACCGTATTTAAGCCATACGTTAAACCCTTATTTTTTATGAATAATCTTTTTTTTGCTTTATATATAAACCGTGTAGGCAGTGCAGTTTTCAAAGTGTAGCAGTACTCAATTAGTTTTCCTTTCTATAGAGTCAGAGAGATTTAAATCATTTTGATCTTTCTTTCCCACTTTCTTTCTTGTCTGCTCTGTCGAAAAATGCTATCTATAATATCCAATCATACAAGAAGGAGTTCTTTTACGCTTGATAAAAAAGAAGGCGGTGGGTGGGCAGTTATTTAGGTTTAATTATTCCATTTCCATTAAAATTGCTAATTTATCACCATATCTGTAAAGCTAGCGATTTTTTAAAAACTTGCACATTTCGTAAAGGCAAATGAACGAGCTTTTTGCAGATGCAGTTTCCATTTTGGAAGCATCAGCAAATTTTTAATGCTTATAAATATTTACGTACGTAATGCGTAATACGTAATACAACTTCAGGCCTTTAGAATGTTTGCCTTTAAAATAATACGATTACTTAGAGATTGGTAATTTTGATTTTTTTACTGTTTCCTTATTATAATAAATTATCATTGGTATGATGATACTTAATTTCAAAATTGTAAGGTAGGATAATATTTATTTATACCGAGACTGCAATTTTTATAATTGCATCTCTTTTCAAAAAAGTCCGAAAATTCCATAAACTGAAAATATGTATAACGTTCGTGCTATACTAAATATAAATCTTAACGTTTTGACAATTAACCGCTCTTGCGAAAAATTAATTTGGTTTAAATCGAAATCCGACCGAGTGAAATAAAAAATAGCTTTCTTTCTTTTGCGACGATGTTTGAATAATTTAAATTTTGTTTAAATTACAGACGAATGGTTGTGCATCTATAATATACCTAGAGAAGATAATCATTTTACCGTACGGTTATCAATGTCGATATATTCACCAAAAGTGAATATTGAATACGGGCATACAGTCTACTGCTTATGCTGAGTTTGTCGTTATACTTTCGACTTTAGACGGCATGTGTAGGTATCCAAGTTAATGACGAATAACAAGGTTGATTTTTTTACATGTAGTTAACATTTTTGTTCGATTTACAGCAGTAGTAGTAGTGTAGTGATAAATAAATATAGTTTGATGTTATCTTTATATTTTTCTTTCTTTCGATTTTCGCTGGTTATGGTGTGGGGTTGTTGTTGGTGACAATGAAAACGAGGGATGTTCATTATTTAGACAAAAGTACCTGACTTCATTTCATTTGGTATGGGTATATATTATAGTACTACATTATGTAATTCTACTTTTCAATTTGGTTTACTTATCCGAATTTCGTCAGGTGGAATATTGTTTAGAGTTTGTTGATGGTACGATTGGTATGCTACAAAAATGCATCCCTCACTGGGAAATTCGTGTATATATTTTCTCCTTACTCCGTACTTTTCCAATTGATTGAGTTTCTTGTAATAAAGTTTGTTTAACGGTGGTGTGCTTCTAGCATTTCAATGAACAGTTTGTTCATGATCACCTTTCCCTCCCTTCTGACATTCAACCAAAATCGTTTCATAGCCAAATCCGCTTGTCGAAGACTGGGCAGGCAAAGTAAAAGGTTGTTTAGATGCGCTGTACTGTTGTTTGCAGGTCTGTAATGAAATTTAAACACAATTTTCAGTCACTTTAAACTCAACTGAACTGAAACTAAAGCTTTCATATTTTAATCGCGATGGGAAAAAACCTTTTGTACTGCTGAGTTACCTTAAAACTGACACACAGTCTCTTAGTGACCCCATGATACTGTCCCTGAGTTTCTTTACCGACGGATAGTCTTCAATGCGAGTGTCTGCATTCACAAGTACAAGAGCTTTGAGAAGGCAGTATTCTTCTTTGAGAATTCCTGTACGGTCCAAACGCTCCACAACTTGCATGCACTGCGTTTATATACAAAATTTGCAATTTTCATTTATGTACGTATTAGTAAAGTATTAGTATGGTTCAGTCAGAAGGAACCGTTCAGTTGTCCAAATTTTCCGTGGTTTGATCTTCTTTCAACTTACCGGTTGAAAAAGTTCAAAGGCTCCACATTCTCTTGCTTGTTTCTCATCTAAACTGAAATCGGACGCAAAGTTGAGCCTACCTGACGTGTTCACAGATCTATAGGCCAAAGTCAGGGTTAAAACTTCTGCCCATGTCCCCTGAAGAATTCTCATTTGATCATTGAGTACTAAATCTGTAAAACCTGTTGTTTTTTTTAAGAGAAAAATGAATGGTCAGATTGGCCAATCGCAAGATTAAGCTTTAAAAGACAATCAGACTTCTTATTACCAGGTACTTGTTTGGCCCAACTAATAGTAGTGACAATTTCTCGGTCATACAAATCACTGAGAACGGTTAAAACTCTGAGGTCTGGAGCGGCGTTTTGCAGGAGGGAGCTCCCATTGTCAGGCGACACGGCACTGGGCACCTCTGGCTCACAAATTTTCAATGATCCCAAAATTTGGATGTCGTCCAATGTCGGCTTCTTAGGAAGACCTGCTGGAAAGGGATACGGATCTGATATTCTCCGGTACTTCTGACGACCACCCCTAACTCTATCAAGACGCACACCCTCTTTCATCATCCCCATTCGAAGACACTTTCGAAATCGACAGGCCTGGCACGCTTTACGTCGTCTCTTGTTAATTTCGCAATCATTGGACGCAGGACACGTGTACTCAATATTTCCCTGAATAGTTCGCTTGAAAAAAGCCTTGCATGCTTCACACTGAAAGCGAAAATGGACACAAACATTATTATTAGAAAGTAAAAGAAAGGTTACCTTCGATTACCCTAGGCATATAATGTAGCTGCAAGTTATTTTAAAAGTTAAACTTACACTTGCTACTCCGTAATGAAATCCAGAGGAAGAGTCTCCACATACAAGGCAAAGTCGTTTTGGAGCTTCGCCATCCTCTTTGCACGTCTCCTGGAAGAGGCGGTACTATGAGTTAATATATAAAAGTAGCATGTTTTCTTGCAAACAAAACACAAGAACGAAAAAAGAGACAAAGAGAACCAAGCAAGCGGAGAAAGCCAAAAAAATATATATAAAAATATCTAAAGTGTATCTAAAAATTACCTCAGTGCGACTGGAAAGATTGAGATCGCCATTGGACTGCGTCGTGGAAGAGCAGAAATGTCTGTCTGGAGAATCAGGAGACGTGGCCGAATCATAACCACTTTTTCTCCTTTGATGAGGATGCTGAGGGCGATGTGGTGCTGTCGGAGGAGGGGGGTGAACTTGAGAAGGATGAGAACCAACAACTAAAACAGATGTTACGGGTGTTGTCGGTGTAGTCGGTGTGGAGCCCATTCCAGACGTGCCACTTCCATCACCACTTCCATCCAAACTGGATGTAAATCCACAAAGGAACTCAGTCTTGGGGGGATTATTTGTCGCCGCTGCAGATGAGTGAAAGGTCATGCTATCTGTAGCTGCTCCGGATGCCGATGGTGTTGTGAAATCAATTCCATGAGGATCTGTATGCAGAGAAGTTGTACATGCTGTAGTTGTCGTAGAAGACGTGGTTGGTGACATGGCAGGAGATGAGAATGCTCTGTCAACAGAAGAGCCGGAATTTCCAGGTGAGAATGGACTTTCCAAACACTCCTTTTTCATATCTCTCATGCCCGTGTCATCTCCAGTCGCCATCAAAACCTGACAAAGAAAATACCCATAAATTACATTATTTTTCATGCAAATTCCACTCTCAATTCTTCAAAATCATTCATGATGACCGATGCAATTTTTCCTTGAAACAGTCAATTTTTTTNCCGATGCAATTTTTCCTTGAAACAGTCAATTTTTTTCCACTTGATATTTAAAATTCTTCTTTTTTTTTCGTTCCATTCCTTATAATACATTCCGTTTCTTAACCCTGAACCCGATCAAGTCAAGAGTCAAGAAGAAAAAAAAAACTAAGATTTTGCATTCTATTTTTCTCTTGTCAGCGTCATCATCGCCATCAACAATGTCATCATTCCTCTTCATCTTTTCAATCCAGCAGCAGCACTAGAGATCTTTTGATGGATAACACGTTGCCTAATTTATTATGTATTCAGCGTTAGTCATGCATGGATGAATGGAGAGAGTCTTTTTTACTCTTTTGCTTTTTTTTCCTCGGTACTAATGCAATACTTCTTTGTAGCAGCAGTAATAATAATGCTCATTCTTGGTACTATAATACAAAGTTGTGAACTTCCATGTCATGATTTTTAATACGGTGACGAGGACTAGGTACATACGTATTATAAATACACACGGTTTCCACACTCTATAGACTGCATGTGCTCACACATTCAAAACCTATAGATTTTATAGATATTTTCCTTTCTACTGCCTTGGTATAATCCAACTGAATGTAAGCATGTATGCCTGTAGCCTTGAACCTCTCGATGGACTCTCACTACTTACTCCTCTCTTTTACCTCTATCATCCACCTCCTCCTCTCTCAGCTAGCATAATGCATAAGCATAAATATATTTATGACGATACTACCAACCAACAACAGCTTTAATATGCAAGCAACAACGACAACAGAATAACATTAACCATCAACCACAACAGAACACCAACCGTGAGTGAATAGTAGTAAAATTATGTAGTAAAGTAAGTAGTTGTAACAGAGCAGCCGCCGTTTTGTTGAGCCTGCTGCTGCTTTTTCTTTCATTCTTCCCATCATCATAATAATCATGATGATGATCCATCCAAGAATGACATGCTTTTTAACTCACACACAACTGATAGACGATGCTGCTGTTCATTTTTCCAAAATGGTTTACATAGTTAGACGGTCGTCGTCCGTCGTCGTGGATAAATGGAGAAGAGAAGAGGCTTTTTAATGAATATGATTTAACCAATTATCTATCTATTGACATGCACAATAGATAAAAAAAATATGGTAATAATGACGATTTTTTTTCACATAGAAAAAACACGGCATTTCTATCCATGTTGCAAATGCCTATGAAAAATTACTTTCAAAAAAGTTTACATGCATAAGTATAAAAAATTATATGCATAGCACCAAAAAAAAATTGCATAGAATACTACTGGATTTCACCAGAGAGACTTAAATCATATAATAAGCTTTTTGGCAATGGTTTTAAACTGTAGGACGAGAATGTTTAAAACTATACAGTGATGACGACTATCCTGCTGTAATAATGATGATAGTACTAGTACAAACGAGCACCATCTATTACTTTTCACGCCTACGCATTTTCCCTGCTTGCATAAGTTGATATTTACTATTATTACATATTTTTTATATTTATAACGATTTATCTTCATAATATAGCAGTCCGAACACCAGCCAAAGTGAGATTTCACAGCCGGCATTTCCGCTCGCGCTGAAAAAAAAATTTGCTTTCTTCTTATCCGCCTCTTTGAATCCAATAGACAGCACGACATACATGAGTCGTAAGGAAGCCTACCAGAACAAAATCTCGTGTCTACGAAACTCCGTAGCTGATCTTGTTACTAAATCGGAGGAATCATGTTAGACTTACCAGTAGTAGTGGTGGCGGCAGTGATAGTAATAGGCATAATAATAATATGTGCAATAAAGGAACAAAGAAGCCTATCTTTAGCCATTACCTATTCAAGTTCAGCCGAAAAGAAACGCTTGGTTAACTCAAATCAAGCATAAGCTTGGTTTTTTCTTTCGAATTTTGTCATGGCCACACCGAGAAAGTTGATCGGCTTGTTTCGGAAAAAAGGATGAAGCCGCAGCAGTTTTAGTACAACAAAAAAAGGTTTCTCTATCTCTCTTCCCACTAACTGCTTAAGCTTTTGCTGACTAGGTAGGACTTTCCTTTCGTGGACTGTTTTTTTTTCTCGGCGAAACATGATCACGATTCTCTCTCCATTTCATATTCTGCAATGTTTTTGTCACGAGAATGAATGGATAGTGAAAAAATAAGCGCTATTATTACTACTTTAACTTCCACTGCTGTTCGTACACATTTGCACACACACAAACATAGTCTCGGTCTCGCACACACGCTTTTAATATTTTCCTTTTTCATGTCGTGTTTCATCATGATACATGAGAATAGAGCATACACGCATACATACATACATATATGCTGCCACTGTAGCTAGTAAGTACATAGAACCAAATTTCTCCTTTTCACGCATTCAAGCGCCACACTTTTATATCCAGAATAATGACTTTAAGTACAAAGTATACTGTATAATTTGGCAAATCATAATGCTTAACCCATTCAATATGAAGGCCTATAAATAATACTACTGGGAAAAAAAGAAGAGGGGTAGAATAGGAAAAAAACGAGCCTATCACATTTCATTATTTCGTAAAAATTCGCTAAACAAGCCTAGTATTCATTTCCATTTTGCATGAAGATAAAATGTTTCAATGTAATTTATACGTATCTGCTTTCATGGTCGTAGAATAAAACTGAAAAGAGATTAGCTAGAAATTACACCAATTTTTTCTCATCAGCATTTTTCATCGGTTTTTTTCAGGTCTACTCAATGCCCATCCATTTAAAATTATTCTCTAATGAATGTCGACGATGATTGTTCTTAACTACAATTTTAAGGTTTTTTTCTCTAAAATTATCCACAAATGACTAGGAGACCAATGGAAAGAAATGACAAGTAAAGAGGAAATCAATAGTTTTTAACTTAATTGAATTTGTCTTAGGTAGAGAGAAAATGGAAAGAAAACTAAATTGCTAGACATGCTTTCTCGGTCAACTGTATTGATTGATTTAGGTTCAAGGTTTTAGCTATACACACGTGAGTAAAGGAAGGCCAAAAAATGAAATAACCATCAAATATGTACGCCTATCTGTTGTACATGTGTATAGTACACGCATTTGCAAATTATATTTTTTATCGGCAGATCTTCATGTCTGTAGTAACTCGTATAAGTTTACAAAAATAAAAGGAAAAAGGGTCTAATAACTCACAAAGAAAATTAAAAGATGATATTCGTCATGTGCATTTCACGTCATTTCATGAATAAAGTACAGAATTTATGTTTGCTTTTTCGTTTGTACAACAATGAGTAGGTATTTTGCTTTCATTACATAACTAAACATTGTTATCCTTGTATGTTTGTATTTACAAGTACAAATGTAAAAGGTACTCGGACTGATTTTCGCATGACCAAAAAAATAATTTATAACTGTGCGTATGCATAATTTATGAATTATTACTACTTCCAACAACGACAACGTGTCACCATAGAAATTAGATGATAATAAAATGATAATAAAGGTTGGTATAATATGGAGAAAGAGACGAATGCCACACCTCTTAGCTGTATTTATTTTCCATCCAAACTAAAATCAAGTTCAAGTCAACGTTTACCATTATCTAATATTCATTTGGATAATAATGATTGTACACAAGTTCTGAAAGAAAAAAAAACATTTTTCGGAACCGCTCATTATAAGAATTTTGTACATGCTACTAAAAAGCAAAATGTTCTGCATAACGACATATTTTTATGCTTGAATACACTTGTAAAAGATAAAAATAATGCAAAAGGCTATATCTGTACATTCACATTCAGTGTACTATAGTAAGAGCATGTATCTGTAACAGCTTTAATAGGTTTTCTTGCCAAACGTGACAAACAACGTGACCGTTTCAATTGGAAGGAAGAGCTTTTGCCAGTTCTCCCTGAGGAGAAGGGAA
>JAHZMZ010003491.1:0-19735 GCA_027743805.1 Lepidocyrtoides sp. E14 | reverse complement strand
CTACAACTAACATCATTACAACAACTACAACTATTATACAAACTGTGAACATTATGACTGCACTGCAACTGTTACTTTTACTTGTTACTTTTCCTTCTGGAAAAATTTCATCTCCTTTTTCTATGTGTGTAAAACTGATAGATACACCGCACCAAGCCAGCGAGGAATTCATGCAGTACACCATTCATTGTGATAGAGCACCCCTGCTTGGTTTTCTAATCCCACTCCACTCCACAAACAACGCTGCTGCTGCGATTTGTTATAATAACCCTTTATATCGTGGTAGTCTCATCAGCGTGTAGTATTTTTATGGTAGCCTGTTGGATGGAACTTGTAAGAAGGCAAAATAGCAGATCATGTCAGTGTAAGAGGAGAAGTGGTTCTGTCAACATTAAACACGTTAGTTTCCACGTTGTGGAAAGAAGGGATTCACTCGTCTACTATTTTATATACACAGCTTATAAACTTTTCTCCTCCTGCTGCACACCTGCACCCACGTTTTTTTAGGAAGATAAATGTGCCACCGTTACAAATCTCCAACTAGTGAGCGTTTGTTCTTTAGCAAGATCGCATCTCGTGCATGACTTTGCAACAGATGAGAAAAAAAATCTTGATTTGCAGTTTCCCCTTTTCCGCATGATATACTCACACAAGTTATAGTCACTAACAAAGAACTCATTAATCCGCCAGCAAGCAGGAGCGTGTTGGAAACTCGTTTCCATTTCAGTCTTCATATATTTTATTTGTCTCATGTGTCGGGTGTGGTGCACAAGTGAACAAATTTTATTCAGGTAATAATAATAACGCTGCTACAGACTAAATAGAACAATGTTGGTTCAAGTTACCAAACGAAAGAGAAAAGGTGAGAAAGTTAAATGAGTAATACACATAATTAAGCAGAGAAATTCTTCACACACAAGAGGAGCCTTCACCAGGTAAATTTTTCATTCTGTGACTTAATAAATACTTAAGTTAAACAAAGGCTCATACGCATGTATTAAAATCATGGTTCCGGGTAGTTTACAAGTTCATGATCACAATGATATTTTATCAAAATACCATAAGTGTTTTAAATACATTTAAATACCAAATTGTTGGTATACATGATAAATTGGCTCATTTTGTACACCATACCATTACATTTAAAAAAATGATTGATGTACATGCTCGAAAGTTGTTGCATATGATGGATGTACTATTGAATTAAGAACAACCTTAGGTTCAAAAGTTGGCATTATACTCGTGACGCACAAAAAGCCGCTTTATTATTTAGAAATTCTTTCGAGCACATCGTAGAAAAAAAATGTTTTAATCTCTGTCATACGAATCGACAGAACTACAAACGTTACATACATATAATATGCATTATGCTTTTGTGGTAGCTGAAAGTGATAATAGCAATAATGCAATGTGTAATATTTTAAGTGACGATTTGTCGTATATACTTTCATATTTTATGACTGTGCACATCGCTTTAGTGTGGTTTAATTATGATGGATGTACTATTGAATTAAGAACAACCTTAGGTTCAAAAGTTGGCATTATACTCGTGACGCACAAAAAGCCGCTTTATTATTTAGAAATTCTTTGGAGCACATCGTATAAAAAAATGTTTTAATCTCTGTCATACGAATCGACAGAACTACAAACTTTACATACATATAATATGCAATATGATTTTGTGGTAGCTGAAAGTGATAATAGCAATAATGCAATGTGTAATATTTTAAGTGACGATTTGTCGTATATACTTTCATATTTTATGACTGTGCACATTGCTTTAGTGTGGTTTAATCGAATTGACTCGCCCTAATTGAATCATAGTTTCTGTAACTAGATCTTAAATTGGTAGTGATGACTTTATTCATTGACGAAGAGAAATAAATGTTATATAATTGATATACATATGTACCCACCCACAACAAATATAAAGTGTGCTGTAATTATTCTTCCCTTGCGAGGACATTAAATTCAGCCACCTGCACTGTCATGTACATACGTGCTCACTTTATTGACGAATTAAAGCCCATTAAGAGAATCTTAAAAACTCCTCTTTGGGTAAATAAATACATACATACAGTCAGTCGTGCAGTACTTCTGTTTTTCTTGTACCAACCCAGTCCCCCATGCTCGTTTGTGTCAGAGTCATTTCGTTTGCACCAGATTTTCTTCATGTTCCCAACAAAAATTTGAACCTCTACAAACTCCACTAAAACACAGCACAAGTAAAGAGAGCTGAAATCAAATAGACTGAATTAAATAGCAGGTCATAAAAACTAGTCAATGTGAATGGCACGCAACATTAGACATATGTGTTCAGAAAACTATCGAATTCTGGAGATTTTAATGGAGATTGGCACGTACAGGTTTCTATTCTCAGCGCTATTATCTGGTGCCTGACAAATAAAAATAAAATTTACGAGGAAGAACAAAAATAATTCTTGTTTGTCTGTAAGTTTCAATGCTTAACTACTTGAATTTGAGTACAAGAGTAAATTAGTTTAAGATCGTGAAAATGCGTAATAGGTACTGCACTTGTTATATACATTATAATTTTTGCTCATCATCATATACTTTTGACAAAGTGGCATTACTTTTATCATCACACACCACAACATTAATAGAGCTAATCAATGCATGTACATGATCGTTTCAAACCAGACAAAACAAAAACTTACGACGTAATTTTTAAGATTTGAAGGCTATTGTCACTTTATGATTTTAATCTTAAATTGTCTTTCGGTTTGTTTGTTCGATCAAATCTTTCATCCATCAGACAGGTTTGTAAATTTCTTCCAAGCTGCACTATTTAAACCTGCACCCACGCACATTGATGTCCCTCAATCCCTCCTCCTCTCCATCCCGTACGACTGGTACAAGTGCAAATGGTTGGTCAATATACTCCAAAGCTAATATAATAGCTTATTATGCAAATAAACTGAGATCATGTACGAGAATAATTCATAGTAAAGCAAAACTTGATGAATTGACATAGAAGTGCATACTATAAAAAAGGGTTCTGCAGAATGTCCTTCAAGTTATTATGATCATTTTCTGAGAAACTTCTCAGGATTGTGAAGGAATGCACATAATCTTATAATCCGTAAACTTTTGATATTTACCAGATTCACTCCAAAAGGGGAATAATAGATTCACACTTCACGTTCATTTTCATGATCCATGACACGTCAACATATCACTGACAAACAAAGTCGAAGAAAGTGTAAGTGACAAGCTAAGCAGCATTGGTTACGAACAGTCTTTCATGCGTCACTCGATAGATGACCTGATTGCTCTGCCGTTGAAATTCTGTTCAATATCAAACCAACTGTACCATTACGGAATGACATGAGAAATAAATTGAAAAAAAATCTTCAAGAGTTCACTAAAGTGCAGTATTTATAAGAGCGAGGGAAGGCTTAATTTGTCATGTCATAAAGTACTACTGCATGATGCCAGGAATCTAACCTAAAACACATTATACAGTAGAGGAACTTGTAGTAGTAGCCAACGTCCTTTCCTTCACACAGTTGAATAAACATCTTAATTCTGCCTGCGCAACTGTCGGGTTTTTACTATTTTACGACAACAGCCTTCCTCAATCAAATGACTTATGGGAAAACATGATATTTTGAGAGAAAGTATCACTACTATTACGACTACTGGAGCAACTTTTTTTAAGTTTGATTACTCTTTCTGCTAATGTCCATCGATAAACTATTGTCAATGGAAGGAAACTCAACAAAGATGATGATGGGAGACGGACAAGAAATTTCAACAGCAGCAAATCCAGCTGCAGATCCCTCTTCTCCTGACTTTGAAACAGGAAGGAACGAGAGCTTGGCAAAAATTGAGATATCTGTCTTGTCAGTCATTTTACTGATTACGATTATTGGAAATAGTCTCATGCTCGTCGCACTTCGTCGTCAACTGCAATTCCGTCCTATGAGTCGGATGTACTTTTTCATGCTGAATCTTAGTATTGCCGATTTGTTCGTCGCATTTGGAAATATATTGCCTCAGCTTGCATGGGACATTACATTCCGATTTCAAGGAAACGATTTGCTTTGTCGGCTTGTCAAGTTTCTTCAAATTTTTGTACTCTATTTGTCCAGCTACATTCTTTCGTCGATGGCTATTGATCGATATCTAGTTGTCTGCCATCACTCATTCTCCAGAAATTACTACAGCGGATTAAAAGGACCCAGGATACTGGTGGCAGCATCCTATATCATTGCTTTCCTGCTTGCGACACCGCAAGCTTTTATATTCAGCTATACGGAAGTTCCGGTACGTCATTGTCTATTTTTGTCATTTTTTATAAGCTATAAGGATGCTTCGCTTTTCTTTGTCACTGCTCTAGATATACATAATATATGTATGCCTGTGTTTATTTTCAGTTTGCTTTTTTATGTGGCACAAACACATTACTACAATTCTTTATGCTTTCACTCACAGCAAACACCACCACCACCACCGTCACCCTCCATCCAAAGAAAAACACAATATTATTTTACGATTGCTATTTTTGCTTTGATAGTTTTATGGGAAAAAACATCATTGTCAAAAACGAACAGTATTGCAGTACTTGAGTACTTTTTATTATAAAGTTTGTATTCAGATATAACTAATACAAGTAAGTGTAACTGTTTATCTGATAAACAGATAAAAAAATACATTATACATAATTTTACATGCACTTTTGTCAGTATAATCCAAATGTGCTGTAGATATAAATACATGCATAATTGTCCATATGTCATACCATGTAATAGAAAGTCAAGGATTTTGCACAGAATGTAGAATACTCTGGTGAAATCTATGATGAAGTTTTTCAGAAAATCGGAGTAGAAAGTGTGTGCAAACGAATGCCGCACAATCCATTTCACTGAACAAATAAAAAATATTACATATTTAAGTGAATACATACTTGTGCTAACCTTGAAAAATAAATGATAAAAGCTTTCGTTTCAGATAAATATTGAATTTTTAGCCAAATAATATTATTTATTGACACACTTAGGTAATTATTATTTCTTATTGTTGATACAAATTTATTACACCAACAGATTTGCATCTTTCTTTTCTACTTTCATGAGTGGCTATGTTTTGCTGTTGGGATTTGCGTTTCTTTTCTAAATATATACGATACGATACTTAAAATTAATTTTAACTGTAGCGCCTCAAGTATCTGAAAAAAGACAAATAGTGTAGCAGAGTTTTAAATAGCCTTCTTTCGCCAAGCATGCCATTTTCCGTGGAAAAAACTTTCACACTTAATTATTTAAATGAACAGTAGGAAGCACTTTCATTGATGAAGGAGG
Organism: Lepidocyrtoides sp. E14; assembly: GCA_027743805.1. Classification (NCBI taxonomy): domain Eukaryota; kingdom Metazoa; phylum Arthropoda; class Collembola; order Entomobryomorpha; family Entomobryidae; genus Lepidocyrtoides; species Lepidocyrtoides sp. E14. The sequence continues at coordinate 14,411 of JAHZMZ010003491.1, read as the reverse complement.
CGAAAACAAAAGTGTAGGAAACTTTATAACCAAAAGAGGAGCAGAACATTTCTTTGTTTTAAATAATGGAGCGCTGTGAAAAGGTGTTTAATCATAAAAATGAGTTTTCACCAAACTCCTTTCACATCCATTTTACAAGTTTGGTGCGTATCCATCTAGTTGTGTCGTTTACAAAAGTAATTCTGTCACTTCGATTCAAAATATACAATGTGATGTGTTGGGATTCGGTTGAGAATGGGAAGCAGGCTGAAGAGGTGCTTGTACCTTCTGCCCTGTTCAATCATGTGAAAGCAAACAAGTATCTAATCAAGTTACATATTTGAGAGGTTGCTAGCATGAGAGGGAAAGTTTTTATTCTTCAGTTACACTTCACATGCTTACTGAGGAATAATTAATTTAGTGGAATTCGTGGAAGCATCAATTTTATTATTGTTGCGCTGATTTGAAAAAGATTGAAGTGAGTGATAGCACACAGTATACTGGGACTTGGCGTTCGTTCACCGACTTTTCACGATTCTAATAATTTTGTTTCTGTTTTTATTTCAGTTATCATTTCTAGTTGAATTAACATGATCAACAAAGTTTTTGTTACGCAAATCAATTCTCTCACACAAACCTGTCCACGAGTGTCAATTATTTTCTCAAGATTGTAAATTACAATGAAAGAAACGCAAAATAGTTGTTTTTCAAGCAGTGAGCCATATTATGTCGCTGCAAATAGATTTCAATATCAGAAAAATGATGGAGCTTATATTTTCCATGGCTAAAGCCAAAGCAATGTGGAGTAAAAAGTCATCAATAAAACTTTTCCTCTAGCTAATCATTATTTTGAATTCGGCATGCGTGGAATATGAAAACTCATTGCAAGATATATGCAGTTCAAATGTAAAGGTATTTCAAAATTTTTGCTTGTCACGTCACTGTTATATTATTTAGTGCCGAGAAGACCTTTCCTCACCGTCGAAAGTTATTATAGCCCATAACGTCAGTCATGCGTTATCATATCATCATGAAAAATATTTCCACTAGTCAGTCAAACTAGCTACAGAAGTCAATCGAACAAGTCACAACAACACTTTTACTTTCCATGTCGCAACAATCGAAAAGTTTCTAGAATATTGTCATTCATTTATGCAAGTTATATTTTGTCAACTTGCAATGCTAAGCGTTTGTCGAAATAACCTTCACCTGCCATTCACACTGTACTGGAGTCACTACATTGTGTATAAATGCAACATTATTAGCTTACATACATACCAAAACTATAATTCTTCCTAAGTATGGTTTTTACTTGTTTTTCCCATTTTAGAATACCCATGTAGTAAGCCGTAATATTAATGTACCACAAACTTATATATTTAAAATTAAACATGGTATGCTGGTTAAGTACATCAAGTAACTTCCATGAAATAGACTCAACCCGAACATGATTTTGCTTCGACATATTCCATTGTTCATTAGTTTGTAATTTTTTTATTTAGAATTATGTCTAGGCCAGCAGCGGCTTAAACTTGTACATTTATTTCGATTTCATGCCACATTTTTTTATTTACTAACTTTATGCATAATTCTGAAGTAAAAGTAGAAAATACAGTCAGATTGTGAAAACCATGTATTTTATAAACCTCAAAAAACAAGGCATGTTGGAGTTATCATATCATCAAGAGCTTTGTGGCTACTACTGTCAGACTACTATAAACTAATTTTATTTGAAGAGCAGATTAATACAATAAAAACGACTTTATGTCGTGTCTGCAATTTGAATCATCATATATGGGAAATTCTTTAGAAAATGAAAAGCGCTTTATTTATTTTTTTCATTAATGCAAAACACAGATTTTTCATGGATGGCAAATGCTGTCAGACCAAGATTATTATTACATCGTTTTTGCGTAGCAGAACAGGAGAAAAATAAATTTAACGGTAAAGAGTCAATATTATACTTATTTTGCCAAAAACCGTTGGGAGCTGAACCACACGCAATACTTTTTTCCCTGTGAATAATAATAATATAACGTGATTAAATTTCATGGAACAAAAGGAAAAACTCTGAGAAACTTGTAGAAAACTCGACCATACATAAATAAAAGCCCCTTTTTCTAATCTTTCCATCTCCACACACATAATGAATTACTCTTTTTATTTTTTCATCTCTACAGATGACAAGTCAAGGACGAGAGCCTTTTTCCAAAATAATATTCATTCCAAGAACACCATGAAGTATAATAATAATAATAATAATAATAATAATAATAATAATAATGTATGGCTGCAAGAACAAGATAATATAGAAATGATGACAGCAAACTGTTGTTGACCAAACTTTCATTTTCATTTTCTCAATGCTACTCACAAACGGTCAGTGAATCACGATGTATATGTGAATATTGGTATAATGCAGACAGATGTTTTACAAGTATATTTTGTTCATGCTAATTTTTTCCTTTATTCTCCTCCGTTGCCGTATCATATTCTCTTTTTATTATTGTACATTTTAAACCCTTCAAGGTTCCAGCATATGTTTTATGATGTAGAATAATGCCTATCTACACTGCGCATACTTTGTAGAAAAACGTTACTCAGACTTACCAAAATGTAAGCCTAAAGTGAAAACCAAAGAGAGGAAGAATAGTTATTTCGGCGAGAAATCGCTTTGTGTACCACTCCACTTGCGACACGACACACATTAAACATTATTAAAGGCAATACAATGGAGGTTCACTACATATTTATGGGATGTGACAAGAAATAAGTAATATTTCGCCAGGAACATTTGCTTCCTCTTCTCCACTGAAACTGCCGTTTATCATGTAACTCGAAAACTATTATAGTTATAGCATTGAAACAATTTTATAGCCTTATTATATGAACAAGAACATGGACTACTAATACCGTTGCAACTGCCTCTAAAAATATGTAACCTCCGTGAGATCTATCTCGATGATGGGCAATAGAGAATGTTTTGCTGAAAGCAGCAGCGTCATCAACCAAGCTACGTACATAGATTTATATTGCTTACGGCAATATATTATTATTGTTCTTTGCATGGAAGTAGCGGTGGTGAATCCAATAAAAAGAAAGAGACGGGTAGTTAACGCTACGGTGGTGTAGTATGAGTCTGCTCCAATTTTTGTCTACTAACCAGCCATGGCATCATCATCATATCATCCTCATGGTGGTCTCTGTAGTGGTAATAGCCGTGGTAATGGTATTTTCTAGTTATAGATATACACACATATTATACAAAGTTATATCAGTAGTGGTGTAAGAATGATGACAACATTAGAGGAGTAAAAAGGCCAATCTAAAAAACACTCCCTTTTTCATATTATCCTTGTTGCTCCTCTCTGCCTATTTTTTTTTGATACCGTTGTGGCGGCGGCATATTATAGCTTTTCCTCTTGCTAGCATTTTCGCTGAGTTAAGCGGAAAAAAAGTTTTTTTTACTTCCTTCCTACCCAATAATGACAAGGAAAAGAAAGTAAAGTAGAAAGAAAAATTGGTGGAAACTAGCAGAAGCGTGAATTCCAAAATAGCAGTATATATACTACTTGTTTTAACAGTAGCAGTAAACATTGTAGTAACACTACTTATTTTGAAGGAAAGCTGTTTATTCACACTACCCAACATAAAAGTCTGGCGCGAATAAAGCTTCAAGGAATATGCAGTCCATCAAGCTTGTTATTTTTTCTACTCAACTTTTGATAAAGAGATGTACTTGTAAGTAGTTTGCTTTCACCCATGCTCTTTTTTCAAATGATATTATTTCCTTGTTTTAACCAAGTTGGCTTGTTTGGCTTTTACTAGGATGAAAGAAGAAGCAAAGGACAAGTTTTCTTCGTGTATTTTTTTTGGCAGCAAATGAAAACTTTTGCATTATTATTAGAACGCTTTCTCCTCTTAATATATTATTTAATGTTGCATCATGGTTTGTTGAAATTGAAGGGAAGTGAAACATGTTGAAGTTGATAAACATACCCTGCAGAGAACCGCACAACCACTGCTGTTGTTAAGTAGGTACCCTGCTTTCATGATGAAATTCTTTTACGCTCCCGAAAGTCCCATCTTTTATTTCTTTCTACAGGCAGTATTTTATCTTAACGCACGAACGCCCCTTTCAATATAATAGCGGCAGCGTAAAAGCCTATTATACTGTTGGATTTGGATTAAGTAACAATTTTGCAGAGGGCAAAGGAAACTCCTTAGAACAAAAGAAACATTTATTTTTTTTGTTTGCTTGGTTTTTTATTTGTTTATAAATACATAGCTCAATACACTGTATATACTATCTGCAATAGGCGATTGTCAATTTGCCGAAAACACGTACACATAGATTTAAAAATAAGATCTGACAGAAAAGTGAAAGATCGTTTATTTGCACAGTATCATGCTTTTTGCTTTGCTTGCATGCATGCGTGAGTGTGTGTGTATGTGATTCTTTGATAATACGTTTACTTTCTAATACTCTTGGATAAAGAATTTTGCCTTTTTTTGTGTGTATGTCAATCGTCTCCACAGGATAGCCCACCAGGAACTCTAGATTGTTGGGTCACATTCACCGAGCCATGGGGGCAAAAGGCGTACGTGACATTTTTTGTCACTTGCGCCTTTATATTTCCTCTTGTGGTGATCGGAATCAGCTATGGTGCAATCACATATAAGGTTATTCGGTTCAGTCTACCCAAAGAAACACGAGCTCAGAAGCCATCAGCAAAAGAACGGAGGAAAAATAAATACTCATTCTCTTCCTCTTCGGAACGAACCAAGGATGAACAAGAAGAGTCGTCTGTGGATGAAACTCCTTTACGGAAGGTAATGTAAATTGCTCCTGACGCTGTTTACTGAAAAGGGTTCATCATGACTGAGGTTGTGTAATATTATGACCCTCATCTTTCATGATTTCGAGAGAGTGTCTCTCTGTACTCCTCTTCCACACAACAGTTCAGAGGAAATGATAATACAGGAAAGAATACAAATTTAAAACATGTCGTTCTATCGAATGACGTGTTTTGTGTAATAATGGTAGTGGCGATGAGGATGATGATGTGCACTTTCCTCTCAACAAATATTTAAATCAGGGTGTGAACCACGTCTCCTTACTTTTACTCCGTGCTCTTATATTTATTATTTGACAACAGTCGTTATACGCCATTGTCACGAATTCCGTTTCGTTGCGAAATTTTAGATGCCATATAAATAATGATTATGTTGACAATGAGGACGTTATGGAACAATGCCTGACGATGTGTTGTTTGCAGTGAGTGCGACTGTGCCATTATCATTATCATCGCCATTAGAGTACATGAAAGACTGCATGGTATATTATAATGACAATAATATGATAAAGTCTTTTCTCCACTTTCACTTTTCTTCTTTTTCTCTTTTTCAAGCAGCAAGTGTCGGAGGAAAGAGGAGCTTTACGACGGCAGATTAGCCAAGCAAAGATGAAAACGCTAAAGCTGACGCTGACAATTGTCATTTGTTTCTTTTGTTGTTGGATGCCATTTAGTAATAAAAATAAAAAATTATTTAACTTCACTTCCATCAGCTAAAGACCTGAAAAAGTTATATGCTAAAAATATCTTTCTTAACAGGTGTCACTCATCTAGTCATTGCATACAATCCACTAGGTAAGAAAAAATAAATTTTTCAATATTCCATGCATAATTTTAATGGTATTTTAAAGCTTATTACGCAGTTTTTGTCTGTATTCAGCTTGCTTTGTTAATATCTTTACATGCATGAAATTAGATGAATGAAAAGGAAACGAGAGAAAGGCATTTTTTAAAATTTTTAAAAACTTGCCAGTTTTGTTTTCAGATGTTTGCAGTTTGTACATTAATTTGTTGAGCGAAAATCATAAAATAAGAGCAAAAAGTCGTGTTTAGCCTGCATCGCATTTCATGCATAACATTATTTAACGCTGGCACACAAAACGCATCCAATGTAAACATTTCTACTGCATTCAAATTGCATAACTGATTCATTTTAATGAAGGAATAGTTTCCCCTCCGTCTAACCAGGAATAGTAATGCTCCTGTTTAACATAAACGCCTTTTACACATGTTCTATTGTTTTGTTTAAACGTGTTTACGGAAATTTGGATAAACAAATTCACTATAAACAAAACGGTTTTTTTTCAAATCTAATGTTTTTTGATGTAAACAAAACAAAAAACAAAATTAAACATGTTTATTTTCACTTTTGAGTGTTAACGCATAATACAGCAATACACAATCATATGTAGCAAATTTTCTTAGTTTTCTTACTATCATGGGGAAAAAACTAGCAAAAATGGAGCCATTTTTTTGTATGTAATTAGCTGAGTTTACCTCCTTTTTATACTTTCTGTAGAGTCATTATCTAAATGCTACCTCCTTGACACAGTAGGCACCAGCATGATGACAAGAATGGGACTAGTTCAAAGCTTATATGCATTACACATGTCCAAAAACATGTTAATTTCACCTTCGGAGCAGTACGTTGCAATGGAAAAGGCCACTTTCAAGTGAAAATTGGCTATCGACGAAAAAGGAAATAGCATTCTTGTGAAGCATCATGCATCGGTACCTATTGCATTTCATATATACTTATGACAAACCGCCATTACTAAATATACTTCGTAGCTGTATTAACTGTTCTGAAACAAATAAACATTTTTATTTTTGATTATGAACAAAAACAAAACGAAACAAAACGGTTTAGTAATAAACAAAACAAAAATTGTGTTTTTAAACGCGTTTATTTTTAAGCATTGCTAACCAGGAAGTATTTTTTGTGCACTCTTAAAATAAAAGTTGTTTTAATAAATAATTGAACCAAAATTTCTAGTAAGAACGTAGTTTTTCCGGTATCGCAAAATGTTCGCAATCTCAGTGGCTACATCCGTATATCAGTATTTACATGAATGATAATATAACGGAATCTAGTTTTAGGTCAACAAACTGAGTAAGAACAAAAGAAATGAAACCTGTAAATGTTTCTCGTATGATAGAATATATCTAACTCGGATTAATTAAAACTTAAAGAGTCTGATGAATTCGTTATATGCAACTCTATATCCAAGAATTAATTATTAATTACTATTCAATTTGCTTACTGGAGAAGTAGTTTCCAAAAATGGTTTTGTGTTATATGTTGACAAAACATGTTGTATGTAAGTAGGTAAGCATTGATTGACATCTGCGAAGTACAAATCCACTGCAAAATCACTGGTAGTTTAACTTTTATTATTAAGTAGCGACGCCACTAATTGAAGTCACGATATCTAAGTAGTTCAATCCTTTCACCATCTTTAACGCAGATCTTTAAGAAATATCATAAACGATCACAATACAAGATGCATATATAACATACATAATTCATAAATGATAGTTGACACATTATATAAACGATTGCAGAGAAGTCAAAGTTAACGGAAAAACAAATTCATAATATTACGTATAATGAGAGCAGGAAGATGAAATTAACGTAATATTAATAATATACATATACCAAATTGGTATTACCAATAGATGTTCCCCTCAACAGTCCCTTTCTTTTTTATCATAACACAAAAAGAAAGATTTTATTACCCTTTTATTATAAACCTATGATGTATCAGTCGATTCTACTTTATGAAGGTGGTGCCCCGTTAAAACCGTTAAAAGAATGATGCATAAAACACTTTCAACAACATGAGTGAAAGGAAAATTTGGTTCTGCTAATATTAAAAAAATATTACCAGACTAAATCGGCCAAGCTTCATGTAATTACTTATGCAGTGAAAATTTTGAATCAATAGTATTCGCTGCACAATGTTATTATGCTATTCGTTCTGTCGTAGTAGGGTTTTGGTGTGGCCCAAGGCGGCAAGTATTTGATCTGTTCGGAGTGCATTTTCTTATAAAAATGACTACTCAAATAGTCTTCAATGAACAATCTTCATTATGTTGAGCTTGATGTTCAATGCAAAATAAAAGAAACCGTTCCTCATAAAAAACTGGAATAAAGATGCTTCACTGCACAACCATTGAGTATATACTACGGTAGAGGTTAGAAGTACCATAATATTATCCTATTAAAAACGTAATTCCTCATTTAGTCTTCATTGCATACAATTCACTAGGTAAGAAGAAATAAAATATTTAATGAAATATTTAATGAATATATTTTTATACGTATAGGTATATGTATAACCATAACCATATACATATAGTTTAAAGGTAAATTATTTAAACAGTTCTTGCCCGTTATGTTTGCTTTGTTAATTTCTGCATGCATTAAATTAGATCGTTTCATTTTGTGTTTTTGAACCAAAAGATGAATTAAAAGGAAACAACATGACTAACATGAGGGAATGGAATTTTTGGAAATTCTCAAAAACTCTGAGCAACCTTTGTTTACAGACGTTTACAAATTAATTAGTTGAGGAAAAAGCATAAAATAACAGCAAAAAGTCGTGCTATGCATGATGACTTGAAAATTGATGGATACCTTCCTACATCGCATTGCATAACATTATTTAACGCTGGCACACAAAAAACATTCAATGTAAACATTTTTATTACATGCAAATTGGTCCAATGTGGGTTTGCCGAATTGTTACCGTCCATTACCTTTCCGCTCTACTACTACTACGATGTAATATGTTGTGGTGCGTATGATGCGACTTTGTTGAATACCTGGATAGGGGCTTAATGCAACATATATTGTGGTGGTGTGCCCTTCTTTCTTTTTCCACCTGACTGGATATACAAAGTGGATTCAGGTGAAATGGTTATTATTTCATTGCTGTTCCTCCATAGAGAATTTTCGGTTGCCCTGTAGTACAATAAAAGAATTTTCTCATTTCAAAAACGCTTTTGCACGAGGGTTCAGGGTTACAGCTCTTTATATATTTGACACGCCATGTAGGCATGTATTTAACTGTTGTGTATTATCTATATCTGTTTCTACAATACTACTAGATGTGGGACCGTTACAAGTCATAATTTTGCTGCTGGCATCCCTCAACTCATGCGCGAATCCTTGGATCTACTTGGCTTTCAGTGAGTCCCTGTGCAACCAACTACGGGTAAGCCATTTTCTCATTTACAAAAACATGTGCGGATTATGTTACTTATTTTTGCAGATTCAGCGAGGAAAGGATAATGCTAGAAATCTTGTTAATGTTTCATGATAGCCTAAAATGTGAACATTTTTTGGCATAATATTTTATCCTATTTGAAAGTTTGCATGTACATATGCACCAAAGACAAATTATGTGCGCATTAACGAGAGTAACACTCATAAATTACAATATGTAGTAAATGGGCGTTTATAGACAATGTTTTAGACAAGTCTCGCACAACAAAGCACTTATCTACTACACGAGAAAAAATGTTGTTTTACTTCCAGTTTTATGTGTTGTAAACTGATGACAAGCAGCATTCTTCCACAAAGCTTGTCCATTTTAGTAGGTGAAGAAAATGATGACGATATTAACGAAAGGTAATTATCAACTGCATCCTACCCTGAGTAAAAAGAGCAACATATTTTACTGACATGGCATGAAGGACTTGTCTCTGGAACTTCTATATCTGCAGTAATTCGTTTTTAACACATGTTTCTAATTTCCGGAAAGAGTTTGATGGACAGTAATTTTCACATGCAGTGTGAAGACTAACGTTGCTTGAGATAAAGATATTCAAACTTTTTTAGAGTACTAAATAGAAAATAGAACGGCATTATATGTATATAATATGAACGGCTAAGGTAACTGTATGTATATAATCTGTCCTTGAGAAAGAAATTTCGTGTTAGGTGAAAGTCTTGACAGATGTGTGGCACATTACACACCCATCTGTGATAACAATAAAAATAAAAGATTATAACATGGGATGACACTATGTATAGTAAAAAAAAATAAACGAAAAATGATGAGTTTTTCAAAAGAAGCGTCGTACCATCTCTTTCATTTACCCAATAAAACTGCCAACTCCATTCAAAACGTATTATGCCCATTGAACATTTTGAACTGAAAAAGAAAAAAAAAGATTATTGCTGCCAAAGCACAATTTGTTTCACGCCATGTAAATCTACAGGGGAGCATTTCAATGCCAATGCGAGAAAGAAGTAATAATAATGAATGATACTCACTTCAGGCAATAAATACTTACAGTTTTGTTAGAAATAAGATGAAAATTCCATTAATTGACTAATTCAATTTATATAATCTGACAACAAGTATTGCACTCTATTGAAGTAGAAATGGTTCAACATTTTCACAAAAGCAACTGCCAGAGTGCTCAAATCTGACGCGACTTGAATTTGAAAGACCTCTTTACTCGAATCAAATAATACTTTCTCCGAATCTGGAAAAAAAGTAACATAATTTCTTTCAAGTACATGTTATATAGTTAAGTGGAGCTTGAAAGGTTGACGATACAAAAAAAAGTACAAAGAGTGGGCATATGAAATCTGCTCTTTCCATTCTACATGTAGTTTTGTACTCATTTTGAATTTACGAGTAGTTATACAGACCTGGGTTTCATACCTCACTAGTTGTACCTTTTAAAAAGATTAGTATTCAATTCCACATGTTCCCTGTGCTTTGAATTTTCTTACCCTACACAGTTCAAAAAAGAGAATCTGTCTTTGGAAGACAGACGCTGAATTAAATCTTATAAATTGGGTTTTTATTTTTTTCCCTGTATTTTCATTCTATACACAATGATCGATTCAGGTATCTCTTGGGTTTGGATTGAGGCGAGCATCTGACGAGGAAAGCATTGGAGATGAGAAGGAACTCGCAAACCCGCAAAATGGCCGGCGACAGCAAAGAATGGATCATGGAGGAGACGGGAGAAAAGCTGGAACGGCAAGGAAAATACCAATTGCTGTTTTATCCGACCACCGCATGAGAAATGGGGAACAAGTACAGCCAGAAACAAAGTCAGATATTGTTTAAATGCATTCTAAAATGTCAAATTTTATCGTTGCATTAGTAAAAGCCAAATATTTTCGGAGGAATGTGTACAAGTTAAAAAAAAATTGTTGTGGATGGAGTAGGTAAGTTGAGTGGTTTAGTCAATTCACGTCCCGGTTTACTGTGTATGTATCTCGAATTCAAGGAAATTCTCGTGTACCTCTCTCGACGAACTTGCTGTATGTATTAAAAGAAAATGATGATGATGATGACATAGCCTACTTAGGAACACGTGACACGTTTACCAACTTATTGGATTATGAGCTAGTAGTTTAGAAAAAAAGTTACCTCCTTCATACTCTTTAACCGAATTAAATACATTTTTCTTTATTACCTACATTTTTTTTCCAAGGACCATCATCCTACATTAACCAATCAGTACACATACAGTATAATATAAGATATTCTTCACAGTATTTTTTATGCTTCTTGATCAAAAGTTAAAAAGCTATCTGTCTTCTTACTGATTGATACGACATGTAAATATTTATGTCAGGAGCATACGTAGGAAATAGTTTAGCTATAACATCACATTGTATCTTGTGTGAGTAAAAAAAACGATAAGATTTAAAAATCTCAAGTAACCCCAAAACTTACCTGCATTTAGTATACTGTCTACTACACACACAGCAGTAACACTGAGGTTTTAGAAAATAGTAGAATGTAGTAGCTCGCTCTTTTTTATGTAGTAATATAGACTGAAATTTTTCCTTGATACATAAAAAAATAAGCTGATTTTTAAAACTTTTCAACCAACGGGACCATTTTAAAGGTCAGGAACATTGAATTTCAAGCGAACGAAAGAACGTGTATGAACTGATGTGGTATGGCAATTTAAACTACAAAAATAGAGTTTGCTCTGGTCGGTCTATAAAAATAGTAGTTGAACAGGATATTGATGATAAGCGATTTACATTGTAGGCTATGTAGATTCTTGTATCATTACGAAAATTATTACACCGAAAGAAGTCATTTAATGAAGTCATTATTTCTCTACATTCAAATATTTTTACGACCAAGTAACGTTTCTAGGCGGTAATTAGTTAATCAACTCTCTATCTAACTCTTTGTTAGTACATGGTGTTGTTTTCTTTAACAATTGTTGTTATTCTAAACTGTTTTCGCATGGTTTTATTCGCCTATGCTTATTATTTTATGCTAACCGTCGTCAGTCCATATGGATTACAGGAATTAGAAATAATTATTATGAATATTAAAATACATCCATATATAAATAAGCTCTTTTTGTCTTCATTGAATGATATTGAAATGAGGGTTTTAAAATATTTATTTTTTGTAACAAACTACATCGATCTTGCTTGTATGTACTGCTGCAATGATAGTCATGTGTTTACTTTCACCATTATTGTGCCAAGTAGGCTTTACGTATACGAATTACTCCGGAAATTCATAAATATTAAATTCATCCACAGTCTATATGTAGAGCTAAAATAAGAGTAGTCAACTTCATTTATAAATCCTTGAATATAAGCAGGTAGGTATAAGTGCAAGAGAAGCGTAAAACATAATAACTTTTTAGAAGTAGACCATAAATACTCTACTTTCATTTCGCGTGTTGAGCTAACTAACTAACTGAATTTGCTTGATACAAGTATTTCATCCACAGTCTATATGTAGAGCAAAGTAAGAGTAGTCAACTTCATTTATAAACTCTTGAATATAAGCAGGTAGGTATAAGTGCAAGAGAAGCGAAAAACATAATAACTTTTTAGAAGTAGACCATAAATACTCTACTTTCATTTCGCGTGTTGAGCTAACTAACTAACTGAATTTGCTTGATACAAGTAGCTGTTATTAAATTAGTTGTATAGTTTTATAGTTAGTTAGTAGTAGTAAGGTCACATTAATCATTTACCATTCCTTTCTCGATCTTAAAAGTTAGCACATTGGTATACATGCATAGCACGTACATGAGATTTAAAGCTTATTAAGAGGAATGAGGAATGTACTTTTATTAATACCAATCAGTTAGTAGTTCGTAACCTAACTATATTGGCTTATAAATAAGAGGATGTATACATACTTATATATAAACTATTTTATTATCTTCACCAAAAATTTAACTCGAATTCTATCTGTGGTGTTTGGAATGGATAAGTTGAAGAAATGAGCAAATCTCGTTTTTGGAAAGCATATATATTTATGGTACAAAATATCTTTCCATGCATTTATAAGCTCGTACAAAAAGTTTAAAAAATAACACTTTTCAACTTTTTCATTATCTCTAAATACTTTTGAATTAAAGTTTTAAGTATGTATGTATTTTTAATGTGTATTTGAATTTAAACAAACCCAACAAATATATAAACCTTTCAATTTTACCAGTAAATAATAGCATATAGGTACATGCTATTTAATAGCATTATATTTCGGCAAGTAATTTTCTAGAAATAAGATAGTCTTGTTTAATTTTTCAACTACCATTGGGATATTGATACTGAGAAGGTGGTAACGAAAATTTTAAGAAGTTGTGTATGTAAGTGAGTTGGTATTATTTACATTTCCCATTATCTTTAGTTTATTATTCCCTAAAATTGATATGTTATGATGAAAGTGAAAACAACAAACAATTTACTCAAAAGGCTATTTTCTTAAAATTTTCATGTTCATTTTCACGTTGCATGTCATATCATAAGTTAATAACAAACGAATAATAATTCTCTCTAAAAGTTTATTAAGTTTTAAGTTTGAGGTTTTCCTAATTAAGCTCTAATATCAATATGTTATTCTGAACAATTTTGGGGGAAATTAAATATTGATTCTAGGAAATTGAAAATGCACAATCAGAGAATGATTTTCTATACGATGATGCCCCACTAATTTCGTTTCAGAGAAAGTTTGCCTTTTATTTCTGAGTTCTAAATTTCATTTTACTAGAATTGAGGTACTTGCTTAGGGTTTCCTCTCCGCTAACTTGATAAGTACCGCAATTATAATTTTGTTAAAGTTACATATACAAAATACTTGAGTTTATAAACTGAAAATGTAAATGCCGACGTAAATACATATTATAATTTTACCTATTATCTTCTGTAAATTATACTTTAAAATAAATCGGTTCAATAGTACAGTTCTTTATATCATATTAGACTTGAATATGTAGGCGAATAAAATCTTTCATCAATCTCTTTAAAGTTAAAAGCACTCTGAATATTGATACAATCCATTTCTATCGAATCCTGCAGGCATACTTATTCTACTCGATGATATACTGAATAAAGCTCATATTCTATCCCTAATGCCAGTTACGATTATCCAAGCATAAATTCCAGGTAAATGTTTGTAATGGTGTCGTTAGGTTACTAATCAGTAGCGTTAACCAAAGCTCCAGAATGATGACTAGTGACTGGAATGCCCGAATCCTTTCCTCCTAACTGCACCACTATTTCTTCCACTCAGGACAAAATGCTACTTGCTAGCTCTACCTTTCTCCTACACCGGT
>JAHZMZ010003490.1:0-19183 GCA_027743805.1 Lepidocyrtoides sp. E14 | reverse complement strand
CAGACAAATGTGCGGCTACTATTATGTGGTGACAAATATAGCTTGAAAGTTTTACGGTTGGTTGGAATACGCAGTAGTGTTTTGAATTTCATAGCATGCATAATAATGATATCGCCACATACACCTATCTTTTTTTTATTTAAATTCTTGTTCCGACAAAATTTTTCTGCATATTATACTACTGGTAGCATTTTCATGGGTCTACGCTTTATTTGTTTTCAAGGTAGAAAGTGAAGACGCACGAGTAATTATATACCGTGTGACAATAACGTGCTGTACGCATGCATGCACGAATGTCGTAATAGTGTATGCATCACCACTCCAGCGGATAATTTTTTCATTAACAGGAACCACTACCGCCTGTCGCTGTTGCCCATTAAACAATGCATTATTATGCATTATAATAATAAATAGCTGCTGCTCCTGCATGCATTTCACTTTCTCCACTGCGCCATACAAAATGCATGCCATTAAGCCACCATTTCACACACACGTGTATATTATTTTATATTGCACCTTTTCCTAACACCAACTGACATCATTGCCTCCGACACCACCACCACGACAGACCACTACTCATTCAGCCGCTCTGTTCGCTCATATACTCATTTACGCAGAGCCGCCACCACCACCACTGCCACTTCTCTGATAATTTACAGCCTGGCGAATATTATTACACGCATTACACACCAGTGAAGCTACCATGTACGCAGCTGGAGTAGTAATAAAATGCTTCCCCTTTTTTTTCTCTTCAGCACCACCATCATTATCATCACAACAATACAAGTGATTATGGTGTGTAATATGGACCCGTATAATAATGATATTGCGTTGCATTTTATGAGTTGCGTTCTTGCATAGTGTGAGCTCTTGTGACTTGTGTATATCATATTCTATTTTCTTGCGTAATGCAATAACCTCAGTCAATCCGTGTCTGTGAAAAAGTTGAAAAAGGGGTGATTGTGATTATTATTACTACTGCTGCCTTTTCACTTTTTCAACTGTGCGTACATGCTACAACCACCATGATTAAGTATTAAGTATACTTATGCATCATGGAGACAGGTGGTTTCGTTACTTTTGTTGTTCCCCTTATCATTATCATCATCACCAACTTCTCCGTATTTACAACAATAACGCAAAAGGGCAAAAGACTATTTTCTCTTTCCAGTAGTTTTTTCATAAATAATCTAACATGACCGCAGGAGAGAGGCTGAACAGAAGGGTGATCAAATTGCGTATATTTTTCATTTTTTTCTCTTCCTGGTACGCCACTCTCTTGCTTTATTTCCCTCTTCACTTTTGATTCCCATTAGAACCACTTCAACTATGATCAACATCATCATCATCATCACCCTCTCTCATTTTCTCTCAAGACTTTACTGATGATGATGACGATGATGATGATGATTACACCAACTCAGCTTTCATTGCACATGCATTAATTATTATCCATCCTCTGTTGCATAAAAAGTTAACAAATAAATGTACTGGTTCAGTGGATGTGTGCTTGCTAGCAGCGTCGATGATAATGATGTTGTTGACGTGAGGGAATTCCTTTGGATGTGTATACAGACACGTCTGTTTTCTGTCAGAAAATAAGTAGTACAATTTCGTTTACCGTGCAATCATCTGTGTGCTTGGATGCATCAACTTGCATTCTTATTATAAAGCTTGTATAAATATTACATGTCCATCCTTCTTCTTCTCCATATCCTTTTCCTGCCTCTGCCTTTGATTGTACGTCTTCCCTCCAAACTTGTATGCGGAAAGATAAAAGAGAAAACATAAGAATCACAACCACTGTTATTGCAGTCGTTGGTCTTCCTGTTGCAACATGTTTCACCAAAGAGAATAGAGAAAGTGAACAGATGAGCTTTTGATGTAGTAGTAGTTTTGCGTTCTGTGCGCTTTATACTTTTGAAGGAGCTTGTTGCTTTTACTTTTTAACCATATATGAAAAGCTTTGTGGATGCAGGCCAGCGGAATAATAATAAAGACATGTTATCCAATAATAATGGTTTTGCTCTGCAAACTGTATCCACATATCACACCATCTTTCTATCAAAACTGGAATATAGTTATATAAAGGACGGCAATAATACGTGTTTGTTTTCTCTTTGTGATGTTGATGATGACAATGACGATGATGATGATGAGGAGACAGACAGAGAGAGCAAAGAGAAAACAAGAGGAGTAACAACAGAAAAAAGGTAGACAGCCGCAACCAGTTTATAAATGACGATGTTGTAATGCTGGTGATGATGCAATGCACATGGGAGATAAAGGGGTTTTTCTCAGTAGTAGCAATTCTGATGAAGATGGAACAGAAGGAAAGGAGAAGGCATATCATGAGATGCGCTAAAAGAAGATGAACCTTCACTAAGTTGTGCAATAACATTTATATTATAGATAGATAAATGTACCTACATAAATTGGGGGTGTTCAGACATAGGTATACTTACTTACGTAGAGTGCTTTATAGTCCATAGAAATGCTATGTAGTTTATGTTTGGTGCACGTCTTGAATTACTTTGAGAAAGTCTTCTTTCTCGGAAAATGAAGGTGTTTTATGACAGGCCAATGTTTTTATTACCGTTCTCACAGGGTTTCCTGCTTCACCACAACCGGTCTGCTGGAGTGATCCTGAGTAACCAAAGCCTCGTCCTACAAAAAGTGAGCCGTCCCTCAGCAGGGAAGTTTTCCTGTAGTGCTACAAATGCCCAAGGAGAAGGGACAAGTAACCATGTTCTTCTAGATATTATGTGTAAGTTGACGTACTTATATTAATACCGTCTTCCCTTCTTCTTCCTTTTTCTCTTTGTACATTCTGTCTTAAAGTGTGTTCATAGTAGTGGGGTATTTTTCTTCATCAGTATCAAAAAGGCTTTTTCAATGGTGGGCGATCATCACCAACTTTCTCCATAATATTTTTGATGCCACACGTTTCCATTACATATTATTACTATTTTACCTACATTACAATAATAAGATACATTTTCTGCAGACTTGTGTTTATGTAGGCGTTCTTGTGGGCTGGATGGTTTGAAAAATACTTTATTTAACCTTCTTAAGACAACTGGCATTAATCACAAAATGCTGCTGCTGTGCTGTGCAAGAACTTAAATTTACCTTATTTCTTCAGTCAGACACTCGGAATAGTAGGTTAGGGAATGGAGTCAGAGTCACCATGATGAATAATGGATTACCTTATGTTGAGACGAATGAATAACGCGACAAAATATGCCTGCATAATTTCATATATAAGAGTAGTGACATTACCCACTTATCTCTTGAAAGTATCATTAATACATGCACAAGAAAATGTTTTTTTTTTTTACCCGGGAGATGGATTGACAGAAAAGGGCAAAGGAATCCATATTATATTTTGCACATTTCAGTTATACTTTGATACTACGCAGATTGTACAATGGTAATAATAGAGCGTGTATATAACATGACTAGTAGTATAAACGGAAAATATTGAATTTTGCATGGTTGGTAAAATGGTGTGATATGATGGTGCTGTTGGGATGACAAGTCGAATCAAAACTGATGAGTTGTTGATGTAAATGCCCTTGTTTTCGGAAACTAGTTGGTGGAAAAACCGTATGTTTTTGATGTACCTACCATACGTTATGCATACAATAATCAATGCATAATAATAATACTAAAGTGTTATTGTGTATGTGTTGTTATTGTTGTTGTAATGACCGGATAAGCTAGTAGGACAAAGCACAGCAGCAGCAGCATGAAAATGTGAAATGAGTGAAGGAGCCATCAGAGAAAAAATGAGTGACAACGGCTTCAGGGGAAAACTCATGTAGTGAGAAAACGGTCACCTTTATCGGATTGTTAAAGTACTATTTTATTGTTAATAATATTATTATTCTACATCTTAAAAGGAAACATACCTATTTCTATATTATATACTATTTGGAACATGATGATAGCTCGATATAAATATTGTTGGGCTGCCAAAACTAAAATGCTTACATATTTTGATGAAAGCATGCATGTATGTAATATGTATCTCTCCCCACTCCCAGTACAACTGCTCTTGCTCTCCTTTTCTCAGTTTGATTAATGATTAATGAATGAGGAGGATTCCGAGGTATGATTAATGACCAGAACATTTCCCCACATTCTCGTCATCACTCTTTTCTTCTTATTCTTTCTCCATATACTCCCTCATCATAATGTTCTCATTGTGTACATATTACAATTCAGGAAAAAGGCAAGTGGAACTTGGGAAAAGAAGAAGAGCTGCTTTAGTATAAGGTTTACAATAGTCTATGTGTAACAGGGCAGAGTCCTTCCACTCTTTTCATCGTCATGTCAGGAATAATAATGATTTCTTTTTTCTTATTCTTACTACCGCAATCGCTATCACATTATGATTACATGAGAAAAGTAGTAGTAGTAGTAGTACAAAAGTAATGAAAGTGGGAACGCCATAATGTGCGTCCTCAAAAGAATTATTATTGTCCTCGTAGAATAATAAAATAAAATTGAGTACGCATTATAATAAGGGACATAAATGCATGCTATTATTCAAGCGAAATACTATGGTGGTTAGACAGATAGATCAAACCATCCAGACTGCACCGCACACACTCTTTGTAAAAAAGAGTGTTCGGCTAGCAACGTGATTGTAAATACAGTTTGTACACAGCATGAGTGTGAACCGAGAATTCAATGAAGTGGCATAAGACCCAAGACCCAAAATGAGAGTGATGACTTAATCTTGGTGACAAGTGACAACAGGATTTTCTCCATGCATAAATAACAAAACCGTACAAAACATGGTCATT
This sequence comes from Lepidocyrtoides sp. E14, assembly GCA_027743805.1. NCBI lineage: Eukaryota > Metazoa > Arthropoda > Collembola > Entomobryomorpha > Entomobryidae > Lepidocyrtoides > Lepidocyrtoides sp. E14. Next base: position 14,369 of record JAHZMZ010003490.1, on the reverse strand, counting down.
TAATTGGATGCAGTCATGTAAATGAATGTCTGCAGTTTTAAGTAAGACTCGTGTGGTGTGGTAATGTTGGCAATAATGAATGGAAACACTGAATGTGGTGATATCCAATCATTGGAGCTACAATGTTAATGTTTTTTTCTGATTTCACCGACTTTAACTTCAATGCTGCAGAAAACTGTCTAAAACTCACAGAGAGGGGCTTTTGTTTAAAATATTTACAAAGCAGGATTACGCATGTTTGACGCTGAAACACGGCCGCGATGCTGTCTAAAAAGAAGAAAACAGATCAATTATGCATGTGAAGAAACCCAAGAAAATGTAGTTCATCACGTACATCGACTCTGTAGGTTTGGGGATAATGCGAGAAAAAGGAACGGTTGTTATGCCGTGAAAAGAAGAGTACAAAGTCAATGAACCTTTTTTCGCTAATTCTTTCACTCTGTGCAAAAAACTAAGTTAGGAAACATGGATGCGTATGTTTGTGTGTGTGTGTGAGAGAGAGAGAATTTCAGAGAAAAGATGGTTGAAACAGACGAAAGCAAAAAAAATAAGACACTAAATTAGTAGTCGAAGAAGCTAACAGCATTCCAAACCGTCATTCTCACGATTTACTTTTGTAGTATCCGCGGTGGTGGCAGAGTGTTCACACACATCAGCAGAAGAACAAGATAATGTGTGGGAGCTTTAGAGAGAGAGAGAGATTGAGAGGAAAAATAAGAAAAAAAAGTGTTTGCTGTGTTCTGCTGTTGGAAGGAAATCTAACAAAAAAGTATTAACAAAGTAAAAGTCCTAATGACTACCTCATTCAGCACTACTGCCACCATCACCACCGCCACTGCCGTGCTTACTGTTGTCAGTATATTTATTTATACAGCTTATCCTTTAACGACGGAAGTGGCTGAAGCTAAAGCAAAGTAGTAAGAGTGTACGGTTGGAGAATCATCTTCTTTACTCTATTATGAATGTATTTTGAACACTTGACTGAGCTCTATAACTGTTGAATGGGTATATATTATTATGGCATATTATTTCTCGGTGTGTTCCATGTTCTGTTGTTGGTTTACTTATTTACGTTGTTTTGTTGCTGTTTTTCTTGTTGTTTGCAGATGCTCCAGCATGTCAAACTGAGTTGTCAGGTACAGATGCGCCAATAATTATCGCAGCCTCACGGTCCGAGGATGTCAACATAACATGTGAAATGGATGCGCTGCCAGATAGACTAAAGTTTCAATGGACTCACACAAACACCGTTGGAGAGAACTCTGAGCTTGAGCCTGACATGTACACTACTGTAGGATCAAAAAGTTTACTTCGCTACCATTTGAGATCGGAAGAAGATTTCGGGACTCTTCTCTGTTGGGCACATAACTCCATTGGGCATGCTGAAAAACCTTGTGTTTATCAATTAGTGCCAGCAGGTTTGTTCGCCTTGTTTTTTTTTTACTTTACACATATACATATGCACATACATAAATTCATTGTGTTATATCCGCACACATACTACAATCTGCTAATAAACGATGAAAATGTTGGTTCCGCTTCGAAAGAGGAACACACAAAAGCATCATACTTAATGTGCCTGCTAAATATATCCAACATGCACTTGCTCGTAGTATTTTGGTTGTGTGTGTGTGTACTAATGGCAACCTCCTGCCTTTTGATAATACACACATTATACAACTTTCGAGGGGACTTCTTCACGTCCTTATCTTTTCCTCCTCCTAATGATCTATCTCCTTCCACTACTCCTTTCCTTTTGCAAAATGCCCAACAACATTTTCTCTCCAGCACATACATGCAGTTTCATTCACACAGCAGCTCTTCTCGTCGTCGTCGTACAACAACTTGTAAATCCTTCCCCATTTTTCTGCTGTTGCAGTATTTGACAGGAAGTTTTCCTTTCCTTGTTGTGTGGAACAACTCAATTTTGTACCAAAGTGTTTAGCAAAACATGCTGGTAATATGTATCTACGTTTTATATTTGGAGATGTTTTCTAAACTCAAGTTTACTTGATTCTTCTTTAAAAACTAAAATAATAACTTTTATTCCTACATATAGGTATTATATTTTATGCTATGCATTCCATCGTTTCTATCCACATATATAAATATTCCTCGATGTATAATCAGATTTTTTTCAGTTAAGTAACGAGGCAAGACAGTCATTTATTCGTAAAGGATTAAATTAATTCTCAGAGTATTTATTTACACTGCTCAAAAAATCCGTAAGTTACAAAACAACACCACAGCTGCCATTGAACAACCAGATTGATAATTATTAGTGAATAGAAAACATGTTCAGTTTCGCATTTTCGTTTCCCAATCTTCGCAATTTTCAAGAAAATCTATCCGGTTTCCAAACTTTTGTTCTCTAACCGAGCGAATCATTGATTTTCGAATGAAGTAGTGAATGACTAGTTTTACTACTGGTAGTACGAACAGAAGCCCGTGTATTTACCACTAAATATCTATCATTAGTAGGTATTAATATAACACGCAAACATTTGCCATTTTTCAAACTTCATTGTATGCATACTAAAAGTTTTAATAAACTGAAAGTATTTATTCCCACCAACAATCGACATTGGCTCGCATGTGAAATATGTTGTGAATTACGACGCCCTCGGGTCTAAACTCTCTCTCTCTCGATTTGTACTTGTTTGCTACTCTCGTAGTATTGAAAAGTCTTTTATATGTGTGTGCGTTAGTAATTGAGCTTGTTGTTGTTGCTGAAAATGCCTTTCAAATAAAAATTTCATCTTATCACCGTCATCATCATCATCAAACCCAAAAGTCACGAGGGCGGCCGGTGGCTGGCTATGCAAGGATATTGTAAATATCCGCAAGTATCCAAAAATAAAAATGTTTCCCTCAATGCCATTAACAACTACATAGCTTCCCTTATCATAAATTTTTTCCCGGTTTATTCACTTTACTTTCCATGATGAATAATAAAAAGTTTTTTTACTGCTGGATACCTTGCAAAAGAACACAGTTTATCATTATCTTGGCCCCAGTTTACACACCTTAAGCTATGCATGCATATATGTATAATATGTTTGTAGGCACTACTTTGTATTCATGCATATATGCTGTGTTAACCAGTATTGCAACATCATATAGGTCTTTTCACAAAACAAAATTTGTATCCATCTGCATATTCATTTTTCCTCGAGGGAATTTTCGTACGGAAATTTTTCATTCAACCTTTTTGTGTGTACAATGTCGTCGTACTATTTTTATAAATATGTAACTTTGTTGTATACATTATATTTTCGTACGATGACGTGCACTTTTTGGCTTCTTCTGTTGACTGCTGCTGTTTTTGACTTTTTCATTTTCTCGTGTGCACCACTATCATCATTCCCAAAAAAAACAAGTTTTTTTTTCATCAACAAGGAAGAAAGCTGAAAGAAAAAATTATTGTTAGCGAAAATAAGTACATGTTGCTAAACACGAGTTTTTTTAGTTTATTGAAAAAAGGGGAGATATTGAGATTAGAAACTTCATAAGCATCACGAAAAAGTCAAACGCACCTCCTCTTGTATATTCCTAACTTGCTAAGTTGGTTCGGTAAAAAAACTCTTTTGGGGTTAAACTAGAGGGGAAAGTGAAAAATATTAAAGATAAAAGTGTGCCGCCAGAACATTTGCTTTTCTACAAGTACGTAGTTACTCAACTATTAATATATGTTATCAATGAAAGCAATGGTTTCAGAGGTTTTTCCTCCTTTGAATGAAATTGGTAGGCAAAGAAAACACCATCTGCATTTGAAAGCTGAATTCATTACAAATCTCAGCAAATATATTATAATAATGTATCAAATCCAATGAGACATTATTTTTTTTGAAGTATGAGCAAAAATGTTATGTAGTATAAAAAACACACATTTTTTGCTGTTTTTCGGGCCGTTACCTTGTAATAAATTTGGAAAGCAGGGTATTGCACTTCTTTCATATCACAAAAGCATTTATTTTACTTTCCACGCAAACTATGTGTCTGATATATATGCATAATATAATATAGCACATTGTACAATAATAAAAATGTTTAAATGGTTCCAGTTTTCTTTTGGCCATTTTTTTCTTTTAATAACTTTTTTTTCGTAGACAAAACAATGTCTTTGAGAATGAAAGCAAGACTAGGCAAAAAAGTACACGGTGTAGCAAAAAAATAGTAGTAGTAAGTGGAGTGCGGACAGGAATTTAATAGCTCCATTGCATTTATAAGGTAATGTTATGGCACATTACATGAAAATCACTGCACTGAATGTCTAAAGTAAATATTAAGGTGGTACGCACTCTAGCAGAAGTTGGGAGAAAATAACTATCCATTCTTCCTTTTTCTTTTACTTTTTTAATACATTGGTCGTTCATTTTGTTACCTTTTCTTTCATATTTTTTTTTACTCTACCTCTCTCTCGTGCAGCTTGCCTCACCGTGAAAAGAAGAAGGAAAGATGAAAAAAAATTGTGTATAGGATCCTCTTTATGTTCTTGTTCATCACATTACAACATCACGACTAGCCAGGCAAACTGGGGCATGAATAGAGCAAAAGGAAAATGGATTTAACGATTCTACATCACGCAATATTAAATTGCAGGAGCATTTCCCTTGATTCAAAGGTTTTCGTCTCTCTTTCTCTCTCTTCCATTCTCGTGGGTGCTTGAGAAAATCTTGACTTTTTGTTCCACATAAAACTGTAAAAATAAAAGTATGTGCTGATATGCTTTTTTCATTTTGAAACAGCTCGTGTATGATTTTACTAGTAAAATACTAGACTGCGAATTTTCTCATATTATAATGGATTGTATTCTATTGGTATAAGACATAATGGACTGCAGGCATATTTTTTTGCTTGGTTTGGTTCTTATTCTCTCTAGGAGTTGTGACGCCGAGTGATTCGAAAAGAGAAATTGTGGTTTACTTTGTTCATTTTGTAATAAGATTGTCATCATAACAATAAGGCGCGCATTCTTACTGCTCCGATTTCTCATCATCACAACCTACGCAATTTACTTCATCTTGGGCTGTCATGATCTTCCTACAGGTATATAAGAAACGTAAAAAAGTCGAAGACAGGTTTTTAAGATAAGGAAGTAGGTGCGTGAGAATAATATGGCTTTTGTTACTGATTAAACTGCAGTGCACATCACTTATTGTTACACCTACATTCATTTATAACCAATCGTATTTCAGGTGCAAAATGTGTGGGTGTTGTGAGGGTAGCTTGGCTTGATTACAGGTTACAAAAAAATGTTTTCTACTCTTAATTTTTAAGAAAATATGTTGAATATAGACCCAAGTACTACTTAATATAACTATTTATATGACCATCAATAAGCCTTTTTAAAGCAACTTGATTATAAACATCATCGTCCCAAAAATAGTCAATGATGTTGACTAAATCGGGTATCAAAGTCGCCTTGAGCCAACCAAGCAGCCAAAAGTCAGTTTGGTTGGAAAGTCAAATGAAAATGTGCTATCCAACCTGCAAACACTGTCCCTTGATTACGTCTTCAACAGGGTATGGATAAAATGGCGTCTGATCAGCACCTACTTTAAGATAATTCCTGTATGGCGAACCCAAGAGAAAACGAAAAAAAAAATAAAGCAAGCAGCAGACAGTTTATTATATGGGTATATAAAATATCGTGAAATACAGAAAAAGGCACAAAACATTCTTGACTTGAAATCCAGCTATAAGGGACTATATGTTCAGATGGATAAATGGAGAGAGAAAAAAGAAAATAGCCAAAAGATCTTTTTTCTTCTTCTTCTTCTTCTTCTAGTTTAGAATCACTTTGGTCGATTGGCCATTTGGCTGCATCACAGGCCCATACATTCCAACATTTCCATGTATTCGAAAATGCAATAAAAATCTCCAATCGACTACGGATGAGTTCGTTACACACACATAACAGCAAAGTACACAGACACGTAGAGCGACACACACGGTTCATCCTAACAGAAACAAGTATCCTTTGATCGGACTTCTTATATGCGCATATGGAAATAGATAGACTTATACTAACACTATATAGCAGATATACTATGTTTGTATTTGTGTCTATTTTTGTGTGTAGATATGTACAATGTACTAAATCTAATATTATCTGCTACACACAACCATTTTCTCACCGTTTTTTTCTGAGAAACGGTTGTACTACCCTAGCAGCGAGTGAAAGTAGTCAACTTAAGTGGCTAGAAAAACATTTTGTTTCTTTTCTTCATCTCTTCTTCTTCTTCACTGACGACTGTTTGCTGCCAATTGCAATCTTCATGGAAAGCATGCAAGCAAGCAGTGCAGAGAAAAGGAAAACGGTATAAGCGAAAGTGGAGTCACTAGTTATAACAACATCAACCAAGCGAGCAATGCCAACAGTCATAATATAAGAAGTGCACTGAGGTGAAAGCGAGAGAGAAGGAGAGACTGACGAACCAAATGGGTAAAATCACAAACGTACACACATACACATATTGCCGCTGGGCAAACCGTGTCAAGATATATTACTTTTTTGTCTCCATCCAAACACTAAATCAGCGAATAATACTAACGACAGCCATTCACGTAGAGCCAAAGATAGAAAAAAACGATGGTGTCATCGCGCTTATATGCAGTATTACATGTATAAACATTATGTTGACGTTGAAGATGGCAATGATGACGAAGAAGACGACCTTTCCGCCAATTTTCCTGTAAGTAACTTGATACTATTCATTTTGTAACAAAATGAACGTATAGCCCGAGCAAAGACGGTTGTTGTCTTGTGGTGGTGGTAGTAGTAGAAATCTCCTCCAAAATTTCCTGCCTCTCTCAAAATGAAAAAAAACGAGAGTATGGGTGGTGGTAGGTGAGGTAGTAAAGATGACTAAAAATTACGAGGGTGATACCAAAACCAATACAGTACTAGCACTGCAACCAGTAAATCAGCCAGCTAGCTATGTAGTTTCGATGTAACTTAAAAATATAAACGTGCATCGCTCTTTGCCCAGTTCAGTCCTATATTTTCTCTCCACTTTTCCAACAGCAATTCAGCAAAAAATGTGTTGGATAAAACCAAGGCTATTAGAGATGATGAAAAGACTCGGACACACACACACTCTACACACACGAGAAGAAAATGATAAGATAGCAAGAAAGAAAACTGCTTTCTAAATATCTTTTTGCCCTGTTTACTTTTGATTGCTTGCTTGCTCTCTTCTCTTTTAGCTGCTATTTACTCAGCATTACTTACTTGTTATGTCATCTATTTTACAAGATATAATAATTTATTTCCTTATTTGCAGTTTGTAGCAGCAGTTGCTCCTTTTCATGACACGTTATAAACTGTTATATATGTTTCAAGTCTTGACACATTCAATGCTACCCAGAAAAAATGCTTTAATCATATAAAGTTGTTTGGCTCTTCTCTTTCTCCGTTTGTATAGACTATTTTACCCAGAAAAGATTTCTTTTCCTCTTCAACACTTCTATTTACTTTCATAATATGCTGCTGCGTAGATAATATACAGCTGCAGAGTACACAGTATACTCGCTGGAGAGTGATGGTGATGATAACGATGGAGAAAGCGTGGGTGAGATGTCGTCTTTTAGAACCATTTACTCAAGACACATGCCATCACATGCAACTTAGCATCACATTCACACTTTCATAATATATTTTTTCCCTTATGAATTTTCTCTTGTTGTTGTTGTTGTTATATATTGGTGCAACAGTACAACTTATTCCTTGTGCACCCAAAGCGATATCATTGTTTTTTTTTTTTCTTCTTTGGTCTGCTGACCCTTCTTCTCTTCTTCCCCTTCCTGTCTTTTCTGGTTTTACTTCTGCCACAAATCTTCAAAAAATGTTTTTTTGTTGTTGAGTCTTCTTGGATTTCCACTACTACTACCACTACTTGTTTCGTCATCATCCATCTATCTCGCTCGAGCAACATCCAAAAAACACAGCCGTTCATTTTCCACACATCGTCTGCTCAATGACAGTCTTGGTTATACGTGGTATGTGCATCCACTCCACATCATGGATGTTGATGATGATGATATGACGGCAAACACTGCCATTCCTTTTTCTCTTTTATTCATTTTCTTTTTTTTTTTGGAAACGCTCCTATCGCACCATCATCGCTATCATCAATGGCGTCCGTCTTCTCAGCGTGGCATATTACGTTATGTCGTTGGTTGGACTAGACTCTTTTGTTGCCCTGTGTAGAGTAACTTGCATTTGTGTCTGATATGCGGCAGGGCAGTGAAAAAGGGATGTAAGAATATAGTAAACCATTTTGTTATCGTCATTGTCGTGGATATGCATGGTGGTTATAATGTTGGCGGCAGAACAGCACATAAAGAAGAAAGGCAAACGAGTAAGTGAGAAGTAAAGAAATTGTTTCATCTTCATCCTTCTTATATCCTCTTTTCTTCTTTCTTTCACGTCGTCAACACCATCATCATCATCATTGTTTTCGTCAGCCTCGTCTTTTACCGCACCGCACCATCAGGCAATTTTGTTTTGTGTGGGAACCAGAAAAAAGACAATAGCTTTGTCATCTTCTTTTCATATAATCATATAATAAGATAGATACGTATCACAATCATCGTCGTCATCCTTTTCACTTTGTTGAGCTTTGAGTTGTTGTGTTAGCTCATTCTCTTTTTCTTTTCCCACTTTTATTATTATTTTTTTGGTTCTTCTTCTCTTTCATGCGGTTGCAGTTTTCTTCTTTTGTTGTATCTATTTAGCTTTTGTCTATTTCGAGCTTTCTATTTACTCTGTGCACCTATTCCGTTCATTTGTTATTATTGCCTCTTTAGAATATTATTTCGTTTTATTTATTTATTTATTTATTTTATCCCAAAATTGCATCGTCTATAACAGACATATTTTTTTTACAAAAAGGATATGATTGAGAAACCAGGCCACAGATAAAAATTGTTCATTATAATCGGCTTCTTTTTATTTATCTGAAATAACTTTTGTTTGTTAAGTTAAGTGTCGTATGTGTTACAAGAGGTTTTATTCTACCAAAATGAGTTTTCCAAATGGAAAGTTCCTGTGTTTCTGATGTTATGTTTGCTCTCACTTGCTGTCATTTCGTGGAGTGAAATGCGGAAAAATGTACGACTGGGTGTGTATATATTTGTGGTGGTGGTGATGATGATGATGATGATGCAAAAAGGGAGTAAATGTATTGTCGTAACTTTACAGCCTGAGATATATAATATGACAGGTGGGGGATTTTTAAGGCTACTTGGATAGTGGTACTTGACTTTGTTGTTTATTATGATGATCGAGGCACATACGCATGCAAAGTTGATAACATAAAGGTACATATATGAAAACAACATTTTCTGTGTAGTTTATATGCATCTTTTTGTATGTGCCCAATCTTCATTTGAAAATCTTGAAGTAGCTGTTTGCATCGTCTATTGTAATACAATTTTTTTGCAGAAGGGAATATGCTGACATTGTAACAAACGAGTATAACTTATTGTTCGTGGGAAGGTCGGGTCTGGTCTGTGCATAGCAGCAAGCAGCCCGTATAATTTAGTTGCACCACAATTTTTCCAGTTTTTTCCGCCTCTTTGTCATAATTTTTACATGAGAAAAGAATAAGAAAAGATATTATGTGTATGTTTAAGGTCTTTTTGCCACTATATACAGCTATTGCATTTGTGTCCAAATATGTATATATTTTTTACTTTATATACAAGTTTTTTTTCTAGGATTTAGATGTTAAGAATGCTTCCATTTATTTCTTCGTTTTGTCCAACCTACATATATACTGCCTTGCTGACTACTCTCTGGTGGGTGGGAGTAAACTGGTGGTGGTACGGTAACGACGTGGAATCGGTGAATTATGTAACGATACAATAGATTTAATAAGTAAAAGTATAGTTTGAACAGCAGAAGCAGCAGCCTCCCTCCCACAATTTCCTTTGCGTTCGAGCTTACTTTGTAGAAGCCATATCTTTCCTGTTCGATGATGATGTTGGTCTTGTCGATATGTATCACACTGTGCTTCACTTTCAGCTGTTGTGTGTCGCTCCATTCAGTCTTTTTACGACCTGCTACTAAACAGGGACTGTAACCTCACATATTTCCTTTTTATTGTGTGCTGCAAACTACAGCTAATGCGAAGTGTAAGAAAAATGCGGAAATTCCCTGAAAATATGTTTCGTACCTTTTACATGACAAATAGATATAAAATATTTACGGGAATAATAATACAGAATAAAAGTAGATAAATGTATTTTATAAAATGCATTTTAGAAATATGGGGGAGAGTGGCTTCTTTTACCATCATTCAATGAAAGTTTTGCAGTGAAATGGCTTCAAGTACGTCTTAAATACTTTCCTGTTGAATATAAGGAGTTATATTTGAACTTTCTCTTATTTTCATCTGAGAAATGAGAATGCAATGCTTTCACTGCAATACACGATGCAAAACAGAAATTCAACTTATCATTGACGTCATGCAAATGATGATGTATGTATGTATCAAATTCCCTGTAAAAATGCACTTCATTTAAAATCAGTATAGGTGAAACCCACACATATTAACAGAATAGTAGTATTTATGCACTTGAATTCATTCAAGTACCTTTTCAATATAGCTTGATGGAACGTGGGTGGATAGTGAAAGGTTATTTGTTTTGAGCAAGCTTTCAACTTTGTAACCAATATTCTGAAGGTTGCTACATATTTAAATGTAATTCTCAATTTTCACAAAAGATAAAACTAAAAACTTGCATATTAAATTTTGCTCCCTGTGGCTAAAAAACCCACAATCAAAGTAAAAAAAAACAGAAAATTATTAATTAATTTGCGTGGGCTCTCATGTGAAAAGTAAGCACACTTGTGCTCATAGAGTTGGCTTCTATTTCGTCTCAGTGACAAAAACACTTTCCAATGCAATCGTTTTTATCCTTCACACTGATGAAATCAAATATTATTCATGCCAACATATAATTGGATCCAGATACAATCATGCAAGAAAATAAATTTAAACAAAATTGTGTGAAAGGAGTGGCATGTTTGGTTCTATTTTTTCATGTTTTTGACCTTTATCTCTTGTATTTTTATCTTTGAAGTACTCTCGATTTCGCTCAGCAAAAGCAACCAGATGGAATGAAATGAAACGTTTAGCTTTGCATTTTGCATTATAGTAAAACAAATTAAAGTATACATTTCTTTTCAGTTTTCTTCAAAATAAGTTTCCTCATCTCATTAAGTTCATCAAGTATTTTTATTTGCTATGTATAACGTTGCAATAATAGAATTTTAAGTGCCTAAACAAACATTTTTATTTTTGACTTGCCACATCTTTCCAGCATTTTTGGTTGCATAATTTAATTATTTCATAAGCCTTCCTTCCAAAAACTTAATGGTGTAGCAAGTATAATATACTAAATTTCATTTTGGTGTATCAATTATAATTTGATAAGAAAAGTTAATGAGCGTTTGCTGTTTCACTTTGAAGAATAAAATCAAGATGATAATAGTTTTATGTAATATAGTCAATGATGCATCCTTGTTATGCTGCACTTTAAATTTCCTCATCGCCTCCTATCCAAGAAGAAGATACATATCATCATGAGTAGGGGCATGTGACCATGAACTACTCCTTTGTTGTAGCACATCGTACACGCTAAAACTTTGATAAAATAACTATGTAATTTTGTGTCTGAGAGTAGGTGTAGTAGTGATAGTATCAAAGTCAAAGGAATGAAATCAATAGAGAATTTTCCCCTTTCACCTTGTTACATTCTTCTCGTTTCTCAACTGTTTCATGTTCACTACAAGTCATCTCCTTTTTCGCTGGCCTTTCTCCTTTTCACCATTTTCTCTTCCCCCTCGATTTTAATTGAGAAACCAATTAGGCACACTTGAAGAATTTGTAGCGTTGTTGTACGGTTGCTCTTGCTACTGCTGCTACCTTTTTCTGCATCTCTCTGTTCTCTTCTTGTGTATTTGAGCAATCTCATCTGTGATGATCAGGGAGTCTCTACAGGAGAATGCTTTTTTCTCCTATAAACCTTTCCAAGGTCTCACACTATAACAATATTTCACAAAAACAACGACATTGTGCGTGCGTGTACACAACTTTTCTTTCTTCCTGCTACTGATCCTTTTTATTTCACCACATGAGAAACTTTCCATTCAATTCACTACCCTCGTTCTTCTCTGGGGCTATAATATATTTCTGTATATACTTACCTGTCGATTTATAAGTTTTTTTAACTCTGATGCCTTACCGATATTTATCTTTATAGCTATGTCAGAGCTGAGTAACTTGGAGAAGTAGATGGTAGTATATCGATAGTAGAAATTGGAGTAGAGCAAAAGTGTCTATGTATCTAGTAATAAATCCAAAGGCTAGCACCAGCAGCAGCAGTGGTATTCATTGCACTCGTCGCAAGATTCATTCTTCTTGTGCTACCATCATTAGTGGAAACAAGCACTCCCATTCTGTTCTCCCTAACCACGCATCGCTTTAAATTTTCCATGTCAAAGCTTTGTCTAGTGAAATCGAGANTGGTATTCATTGCACTCGTCGCAAGATTCATTCTTCTTGTGCTACCATCATTAGTGGAAACAAGCACTCCCATTCTGTTCTCCCTAACCACGCATCGCTTTAAATTTTCCATGTCAAAGCTTTGTCTAGTGAAATCGAGAAAGTTGTAACAACAGAAGCCTTGACACTCGACGAGTAGCACACAGCAGCTACTACTACTTTGATATACCTGTTGTAGGAGAATAATAATAATAAGTAGACGTTACTGCTGAGAAAGATTTTATACAAACTTTTGTAAAACCGTATACTTGAAACGTATTTTGTAGGCATTCTTCATTCATGATATTCTTGTAGCACACTGCAACATGAAAACAATGCCATCATCATGATCATCATGCATAATGGATTAAACAAGTTGTTTCAATATACTGTTGACTTGCATTAAATCTACATGTTTTTGTCAAGCAAATGTATTTATTCGCTGAATTTCATTCTCCGCTGTGTATGTTACTTTTTTCAGATGTGCCGCAGCCCGTTGAGAACTGCAGCATAATAAATCGAACGAGTACATCAGTAGAGATAACTTGTGAGCCGGGCTTTGACGGTGGGCTTCCTCAGTCTTTCCTCCTCGAGGCGTACCAAACCAGTCCAACTGAGCGCCGAGGAATTCTCTACAATCTCACCCTGGACAAACCAACATTTTCCTTGTCCCGACTGGATACTGAGGGTACGTTTCATTTCAAAATCTACTCGGTCAACCGGAAGGGAAGGGGCATGCCATCCGTTATGGACGGAATAGTTTTGCGTTACCCAGCTATGCAATCTGGTAAGTGGACAAGAACGACTCTTAGCACTTGCTCGTATATAAAATATATAACGAAGTAAGAAGCATTATATAATGTTGGCTAGGTGGGTGTCAGCCAGTGATTACCCTCACCACCAGAGAGCATCATTTAGTAGTAGTAGTAGTAGTAGTAGACATATTATTCTTATGGACATTCTTCTCCTTTTGCTCATGTAGTCTAGACATAATATGCATACATACATAGATACAGTGGCGAAAAAAATTCGTTGCACTGCACTGGATCCATACTTTCTGTCTCTTTCTACATCCATTCACTTAATAGACTGGCAGCTCGGGTGGTACCTCACTACTACTACCACTCTTGTAAACAGATACCCTGAAAATAGAGCGCTAAGTAGACTACTATGTTACGAACTTCCTTCCATTTTTTTAACAAAAAAATAAACCTTCGTAACACTTGACTAAAAATACTAATGTAGCAAAAGCAAACAACAAAACTCTCTACATGTGTCCAAACTTAATAGTCAACTAAACACATATTATCATGTAGACACAGATATTGCTCGTTTTGCTTCTAATACTAGTGTGTGTTGTATAGCCATGTTGGTTGAATGGTAAGTAAATAGGTATATTAGATAACATGTTCTGTTATGTGATGGTACCAGCAGCAACAAGAAGGCACTCAGTGAAAAATGAAAACAAATGGCGACAACGGCCATTGAGTTTTGCACCAGATCCCACTTTTTCTGTCCATCTTTCCCATTAACTCTCTCATGGGCCAACCAAACAGCTAGACTGACGGGTGGTCGACTGGTTGGTTTTTGTCGGCAGCAAGCAAAGAAGAATTGTGTGTGTGGATGCGAAAAGAATTGAGTTGAGTCGTGAGAGTATTTTTTTACCATGTACAGTGCAATGTACCACTTATAAACAAAATATATCTTAATATAGTTAGCTAAAGCAAATACCTACACCAAAAAAAGAATCCTCATAAAGTTTCTGAAGTAAATGGTCCTTTATTTTTAAAACTTCACGACGACTACAAAGAC
>JAHZMZ010003489.1:0-17230 GCA_027743805.1 Lepidocyrtoides sp. E14 | reverse complement strand
AACAGGCAAACACAAATTCGATGAATTTGCTGAATATATGTGCTTTGATCTTGAATGGTTATTCTTTCATTTCAAGCTAGTATATTATGAAAACCTAGTAATGGCTTATAAACTGAACTTTCCTTCGAATAATAACGTCCTCAAAGATAATCTTAATTTTTCATTTACAGTCGGTACGACTACTAGAAATAAGGAGTACAAAGTCCCCGCAGTAAATACAAACACTACATGGGGGGAAATGTTTCAATTATATATCTGTTCTACACTGGTTGCAGTTACCTTGTTAGATTTATAATGAATGTAAAAATATCAATCAAGTCAAAAGAAACTTATGTCTCATGTCCTTACTTTACAATCCAATGATTACTAATAATAATAATTAATAATAATTGGTTTTATTGTCACAAACTTCCTTATAAAGGTAAGTTACACAGTGACGTTACAGTACTTTGAATTAAATCTGCATTATTCATGAAGTAAACTTAATAATATTGTCAAATAAATATAATCATTGTTAAGTCAGAATTTTCATCCTTTTCATCTGGCAAGTATTCAATTCATTGTCTGGAGAGTAGATAAGAGTATAGGTTCTTCTTAAAAAGGTTAAGTTTATATATAGATTTACAAGATATGTCAGAGGGTAGCATGTGCCATAATTTTACAGCTCTATAGCGAAAAGAAGATTGTCCCCATTTACTTTTTGGGCTGTTTGCTGGTAATCTGTAAATATTGGATCTTGTCTGAGATTCAGTGTACGAAAAATCAAGGTAATTCTTGAAGAAACCTTTGGTTGGAAAGAACGTTGTTTTGTAAGTAAATAACATTAATTCATATTCATACATATAATCAACATACAACCATTGAAGTTCAACACATATTTCATTACTAATATGATCAAATTTTAGTTTGTTAAAAATAAACTTCGCTGCATATTTAATTAGGCGATCTAATTGACAGGCACTTACATTGGAGATTCTGGGATACCAAATAACAATTCCGTTATCTTAACACACTAAGTATGTAAGCACATATCAACGTAGTTTTGTTACCTGCAGATAATGTTTGCTTTAGAGGATACAACATGGACATATTACTGTAACATTTTCTCAGCATGTATTTACAGTGTTCGTCAAAACTCATTTTTTCATCAATTAATAAGCCTAATATTTTAACAGATTTTACACGTTCAATACTTGTATTAGATATTTTTATAGATATTTCAGGACAATTTTTTAAATCAGAGTCTTTACCAATAACAAGCAATTTACTTTTAGTAATATTCAGTTTTACTCTGTTATTTTGAAGCCACATATCAATGTTATTTAAGTCATTCTCGACTTCTTGAATCAAATTATTAATTTCACTAAGTGGTTTAGCATTACAAACAGTATTATCGTCAGCAAATAAGGTCATTAGACAGTTATTAATATAAAGTGGAAGGTCATTAATATAAATACAGAAAAACAGGCTCGAACAGGACGCCCCTTGTGAAATACCACTACTTGTAAATTGTCGTAAAGATTTATGATTACCTATTTGAACATATTGAGATCGACCATTGATAAGTGATTCAATTAAGCCACAGTTAATTCCATACCAATGTAATTTATTTATTAGGATATCCCTGTCAACACTATCAAATGCTTTCTGTAGATCAAGGGCAATTAAGAAGCAAATAAAATCTTTCTCAATATTTTCATAAATGTAGTCTGTTATGGAGATTAGTGCATGCGTGGTGGTTAAATTTTTTCTAAAACCAAATTGTTTCTCATTAAATAAGTTGTTACATTCAAAGTATTTGCTTAGTTGTACATAAATACATTTGTCTAAGATTTTAGTTATGACAGGTTGAATACAAATGGGCCTAGTTTCATTTGGTGTAGTAGGATTTTTGGTTTTGGGAACGGGTACAACCCTTGATATTTTTAAACACTCAGGCACCTCACCTTTATAATTAAATAAATTAAAAAGATTGGTGATGTACATGATAAAATTAGTCGACATCATAGCATACATAAAACATTTATTACTAATGCCAAGAGGGTCTTCTGAAGTAGAGTTGTGATTTTTTATATCTTGCCAAGCGCTTAATATGTCATTGCAAGTAAAAGCATTTATAGTAAATTTTTTACCCTCAGGGTTTATAGAGTTTGGTTTTAAATTATAGTTTATATTTTGACCCAAACCAGTATTATTACTAGCTATATTAACATAAAAATTATTTACCATATCAGGGTCAATATCAAGAGAAGGAGCTTTATTTTTTCTTAGTCCCATCTTTTTGAGTGAATGCCATAAATTTTTGCTTTTAATATTATTAGATAGTTCATCGCGTGTATCCTTAATAATGTTTTGTTTAATTTGAGAATTGAGATTTTTTAGGCTTTTAACACTACTAATCGATGGTTTTAGCTTGACTGTTTTTTGTAGTTCATTCCTTTTCTTAATAAGTACCTTTGTAAGCTTAGACACATATTTTTTCTTTAATCTAGTTTTGAACGATTTTTGTATTTTAGGAATGTTTTCATTGAGACAGGATATAAATGTATTGAGAAAATAATTAATGTCTACCTGCATACAGTTAAATCTGTCTTGAATACTGTTTATAAAATTAACAATGTTTTTGGGCTTATAAGCACGTGTAAATAGTTTTGTTTTGACCTTCTTTGACTTTTTATAGGCGTAAATACATTCAGTCACTTGATGATCTGCAATAAACGCATCATATACACGAGTAGTAATGACTTTTTCTTTTTTACTTACAAATATAAGGTCGAGTAACTTATTCTTTCTTGTCGGCTTATCTATAATTTGATGAATATTCAATGTGCTGCAGTGGTTTAATATTGGATTGATATAATTATCACGAAGGTTGAAATCACCTAACAGCAAAAATTCGTGTCCTGACTCATGTAGTTTATATGTAATATCTCTAATGCATTTAAGATCAGAATGAAGAGTTTGTTTGTCATATTTTGGGTGTCTATAAAGGCATCCAATAATAATGCTTTTTTGAAATTTATTTTGCAGTTTTACACAGCAAAATTCAATATTTCTTGAAATCTTAACTTCTATTTTATTTTCCCAATATTTTAATTTGTCTGAAATGAGAATACCTATACCTCTGTCACCTTTCTCTTTTATGTCAGATCTATAAAAATTGTAATTATTAAAAGGAAGATACTTATTGTTTTCTTTTAAAAATGTTTCTGTTATACATAATACGTCAAATTTATACTTATTTAATGTATGCTGTATGTAGTGATGCTTTTTTCTTACAGATTGTACATTAACATGGGAAATATTTAAATGGTTTGTTTGTTAGGTTAACTGTAGAGACTGTCTATACTGGCTTTGCAAGGGCGACAGAAAACGCGGCCAGTACTTTCGAGAAATGTACGGCCAACGCATGTCATGTACACAGGAAGAAATAAAAGCACATACGCATTATCATTATCCAGATGACGTGAAAAAACTAGTGTATTTATATATGACCAGTTGGAAGGAAATGAATACCTGCTGGGAAGCCCGCATGCTGTAAGGTAGTAGAATAGATGGTATATTTCTTCTCAGATTCCTGCCTGTATGAGCGCTCAGAGATATCTTGATTCCTGTTGTTTTATTGTCCCATTTCCTTTACACTCAGTATTCCTGACTTGACTCTTTCTCTTTTGTTTGACGTGAAAAAAAAGAAAAAAATCGTCATGTGTGAATACCTTGCCTGTTTGTCTGTCTCGGTAAATTTTCACGTGTCTACATACTATTTTCACTTTTGCTGATGATGGTGGTACTGACGATGAGTAGGAGAGAAAAAAAGTATAAAAAATAAGGTTGCAACAGAGTAAGCACTTGTTAAAAAACATGGAAAAGAAAAGAAATGGAATAAAATGTATTAATGTTCCATATCCTTTTTTATGTAGATATCGAATCCGAGTGTTAAACAACACGAGTACCGGTGGAGTTGGTGGTACAAGCAGCAATGCTGGTGGTGGTGGTGGTGCTAGTAGTACAACAACAACCGTGTCAGAACTGACAGTGACTAATGTGGGGCGTGAAGACACGGCGAGATATATCTGCTTTGCTGCGAACCGACACGGAGAAAGTCAAGGAGCCATCTGGCTTTACGTCCAAGGTATTCATTCCTGTCTTGTCTGAAGACAAGAGAGAGAGAATAGAATAATCTGTTATTTTAGATTATGCATATGCCTGTGTACATAAGTATCTTTCAGATAAAATGCAATTTTTAGCTGGAGTAATTTTTGCATTTGAGTATCTCGGTATTAATCATGACATGATGTTTGCTTTAAATGTTCCTTTGGTAGAACCACCAGACGTGCCGAGAAATTTACATGTGATCGCAAAAGGAAGTAGGTTTGTTCGTCTGGGATGGATTTTGACTCAAAATGGAAATAGTCCGTTGACACAGTTTTTAATTCAGTATAAAGGAGGTAAGAAAAACTTGGAGGGGGAAAAAAATGTTCATTCAATTGGAAATGAAGATGTGATGCTTTGCTATATATGAACCCTTTTTTATTGAATGTACTTACGAATGAATCAGCGGAAGGTCCTGGTGAAACTCAAGAGACACGCGTGTCCGGTACAGTTTTCTCGGAAACAGTACGAAATCTCCGTCCGGCTACAACATACATATTTAACGTCATAGCGGAGAATCAAGTTGGTCAGAGTGAGCCAAGTGAGGTAAGAAATGAAAAGAGGTAAAATGATGTCTAGAAGAAGAAAGGAAATGTAAAGTGAAAGTGAGTGATCCATCAAAGCTCTTCACAGGATTGGTTGGATCATCTCAATCTCAATAAGGAGAAAGTAGGGTCACTCACTTACTTCTACTACAAAAATATATGTGTATATGTATTATTAATGTCTTTCTGTTTGTTTTGCATCTTCCTCACGACATTGGCTATTGTAGGGCTTTGAGCTGAAAACGGACGGTGAAGCACCGGAAGGGAAAGCACGAAATGTTCGAGTGGCTGCTGTCAGCTCAAGCGACGTCCAAGTCACTTGGGAACATCCTGAAAGCAACACTTGGCATGGTCAACTGTTGGGATACTATGTAGGATACAGGAAGTACAGGTTTGCTGAGGCCATTTCTATTCCTACTTAACATATAGACGACTAGTAGCACTGCATTGTTCTTCTTCCTTCCTAAAGACATGAAAGAGAAAAAAATGACAAGAAAAGAAGAAGGAATCAATATTAGCACAGTAGTTGTAATAGCAATAGTAAAGGATATCTAGCTTTTTTACCCTCTCTCTCTCTCTCTCTCTCCCGAGTAAAAAAAATTGGCACTTGAACATCCTCTCTTGAAGATTTCTCTTGGGAGTACAGCGAATAGATTAAGTAAACAAAGAGAGAGATAGAAAATGGGAAGAACGGGAAGAGAGATGCTTCATTTTACAAATAAGATGCGGATAGATAGCTTTATTTTCTTTAACCTTGCAGCTATTCCTCATCTTGTGTTTACACACACACTATATACACTCTGAATCTGCTTTCGTTTTAACAATGACATGCTTTTTTGTCAATGTGCTTGTCTTTAGGGAAGGAGAACAATATCAATTTAGCACGATTGAAAGAAAGGAACAGTCTCTTCAAGAGTTTCTCATCAGTGGTCTTGTCGCTTACACCTCGTACGAGATCATTGTACAAGCTTACAATGGGATCGGGACAGGACCAATGTCGGAAGCTATGCTTGTGACAACACTGGAAGATGGTAATAATAATAATAATATGAATTTTTCACATGCATGAAATTTTATGTGCTCCGACCTTTTTTTATTTAAAAAAATATTATTCCATCTTTTCATTCCGTTTGTAGTGCCAAGTGGCTTTCCAGATGGTATTCAGTGCACACCCCTTACCTCAGATACTTTACAATTGAGCTGGAATACCGTGACTGGGGAGAATGCCAGAGGGCTCATTACAGGATACCGGGTTATTCTGGAACAAGTTGATGCAGACACAATCTGTAAGTTCTTCTTTTTTTGTCCACATACTTACATGTATTACTTGTGTATTTACTCATTCATTTATGTAATGTAATGGGGGCAATAATAATAATAAGTGTGTTTTCTTCACTTTTTTTTATAAAACACTTTCCTCAAGCTGCTTTTGGTAATGATGACGCCCCATTGAGTCGCACAACAGGCACAACCTCGCTCATCTTCAATTCCCTCGCCAAGTATACAAATTACAGTGTTCAGGTGCAAGCCTTTACCGGGATTGGCAATGGGCCACCTTCACAACCCCTTTATTGCCAAACCGAGCAAGACGGTAAATGTTCAATCAGATTTCATTCTTCTTCTTCTTCTTCACTCTCCTCTTTTGTTGAGATTCCTTTCTTAAATTAAATGGATAATCCTTTTCTCGCATTTTCATACATATTCATTCATGCAATCTACTTAACACACAACAACTAAAACCTATACATTACGACTTGCACACTAAATATATTTATATTATTTAAAAAATTGCTGTACTGGCTTTCTCCCCTCAACAATTTTATTGCTTTCTTCATTTTCCCTTCTTCTTTTCTTAACCAAAAACCAGCTAACGAGAGAATTTTTATGTGCTGCTGCTGCTGTACATTACATTATTTAAATAGACACACGACTCATGTCTCAAGATTCCCATTAGTCGACTGACTGCTCTTTGAATTCATTGCTTTCACTCCGTTACTACCAAATATACCTATGCTTTCCCTATCTCCACATACCCATTTTGTTCTATGCATATAATTTGCGTATTTCATGATGACAATGGCGAGATTGAGCATTTTTATAGGACATGTGTATGGCCCCACTACAAAGTCATTAGACGCGTTTACTGTAGAAAATGATTTCATTACTCCCGTCTTCCTTCTCCTCCTGCCTCCTCGTCGGCGTTAATAAAGTTGCTCTCTTGGTTGTTGTGTGTGTGTGTGTGTGCTCGCTCGTAATAATGAGAAAGGGTTCAAATATGCAGTAATCCAGATTATTAGGGAAAAGGGGAAAATTTTCCATTTGGAAAGGAATGAGATTTTATATAACTAAACAGACTGTATATTTATATAGTAACTCTGATGGGTTTATTAAGAAAATCAGAGAGAAGCTGGCAGAAACCGGTATTTTAGCAGTTTATATCCGCTGATGCTGCTGGTGTTAGTATAATCATCATTATCATTGTCATCATCATCAGCATCATCAACAGCATGAGTTTTCCGCATACACTCAACCAACTCGTGTATATTATACGGCTTGTTGTCTCATTTTTTTAAATTGTCTTTTCTGCACTGCTGCTTTCTTACTGTAGTGCCTAATAGTCCCGCAGCCATTAAAGCAGTTGTCAGCTCATCTTCATCCATAACCGTCAGCTGGCTTCCTCCTTCCGAGCCAAATGGTCAACTGACTAAGTACACCCTGTGCATTTCCGCCATTCCTGACGTATCATCAACAAGACGTGATTGTGTTGGACTAAGGAAAAAAACCGTTCCAGCGGATACCAATAAATTCCAGGTAAAATTCGGAAGGATGAGGAGGACAGGAAGAATGGATAAAATTAATGCAGATTTTATACAGAATATATACGAATACGAATGTAGTTAACAAACTCAAATAATTTACCAGATTGAGCAGAAAATAAATTAAAGTACTGGTTTTTCTTGTGTTCCATTTACATATATAGTTTGACGGTCTTCGACCCGACGAAAAGTATGAATTTCGGGTGTCTGCATCGACAAGAGTTGGCGAGGGATCGTTTATACTAACTCAAAAGATTCAGTCCAAATCGGGTAAGTTACTAGATAGCATAATCATCGTCTTGATCAAAACACACTGGCTAAAAGCTATACCGGTGATTTCTCTGCGGTAGCGGTTTTTTTGTTTTATTTCATTGGATTATTGCTCTTTTTTCTGTAATGACATAAACGACTTGTATGTTCCTTCCAAAAATGTGTTATTCTTTGTTTCTTTCCTTTATGTATATATTCTATAATATTGGCATTGTCTCACATTATCTATCTATTTTTATGTTGTTTGGCTGCAGTTGTCAGCTCCATCATTTCCTTTGGTCAAGACTTGAGAATCATTTGGAAAACAGATGTTCGCCTTGTCTGCGAGATTGTAGGCAATTCCATAATTCAATGGACAAAGTTTACAGAAGCTGTTCGCGAAACTGATAGGTATGTGCTCTATATTATGACTATTTGGGAAGAGACACGCACGCGAAAGAAAGTTTTATTGTCTTTCTTCGTCTTCTTTCCATACTTTTATATATGATCATGATCCCACAAACAAGCAATATTGTTCGTGTTCTATCTTGGAAACATTTTTTTTGGCTGGTTTTTTATTACTCCTTTCTTTCTGTGGGGTCTCCCGTAAATTGAGTGGAGATGGGGCAAATTGTGACTTTGAAACTCATTTTTTTTACTCTTTTCCGACTTTTGTTTGTAGACTCAAAATGAATCGAGATGGAAGTTTATTCATTCAAGAGGCAAGACGAGAGGATAGTGGAAACTACACGTGCACAATCAATGCGAATGGCAATGGCGTTGATTCCATCACCCACAAACTAACAGTGCAAGGTAAAAAATGTTTTGATGCGGTAGAATGTGAGATTTGAGTTTCTCTCTCAACTTCACTTGACAAATTCCACGTGCTAAAGCTAGAAATAGATGGAGTCAGAGAGAGAGAGAGAGAAAGAGAGAAATAAAGAAAAAAAAATCATTTTATTGTCAGAGTTTGTCTGTCTATTGCTTTTGTGTTTATAGTGCCTCCATTGGCACCACTGATGACAGCAGCTGGCACCTCATTCAGTACAGTGAACCTCCAATGGAAACTGTCAGACTCAGGTGGTGCACCGATCAAAGGTTACGTTCTGCACGTGAAGGATTCCGATGAGTGGATCGAGAGAAGACTCAGCCGACATTTGAGCGCGTACGAGTTGCCAGACCTAAAATGCGGCACATACTATCAAGTAAGCTGTGTGTGTGAAGTGAAAATGAAATGATGTGACTGCTGCTGCTGTTGGCCTGCAAAGGCAAAGGAAAAGATAAAGAAGTGAAAGTGCATTAAAAAATTATGCGTGGTGTGGCAGATAGCAGTGAAGCGTAGGAATCAGTGGCAGAGGGTGGTAGTAGTACATAGTTGTAGTTTTTGTGGGTTTGTTTACATGTGTGTGTGTTGATTACACGCATCACTCGAACATTTTTTTTGCAGATGTACCTGACTGCATACAATAGAGCTGGAATGGGTCGTGCCAGTGAACTCGTGAACGTGAGCACACTTGGATCTGCTCCCACGCTTAAACTTCATTCGCCAAAGTTTTATGGTGCAGAGTAACAGAAGTGTGACAAGGGTGCTGTTAAAGGATGTTTGGTACGTGTTTTTACACCATATACTAACCCGCTTTCTCTATAATGGCTTGTAGCAAAACAAACAACCTTCACCACAGTAAAAGCCACGCATATAAATGTCGGTATAGAGAGAGAGAATGTAAAGTAAATATTTTATTGCTGGTTTTGTCTCGGTATGATTAATAACAATAATAATAACAGGTCTGGCAACGGATGTAAAATTAGAGTGTACCGAGTGTTTTACAAAGGACCGGAGAGCACAGGTTGGCAGGCAGGCAAGTACATAAATTATTATACTCTGCTAGGCTTTTTGTTCCCCTTTTGGGTTATTGTGTACCCTCCGACCAACCGACCGCTTTTCCAAAATTTACATTCCGTTTTATGAATGCTTCGTTTGCACATTTGTTTAAATTAATGAGTAGAGAGGAGGATGGTTGGATGGTATGAAAATAACAGTTCTGTTTACACCCCAGTAGTGCGTGAATATATTTATAAGTATAAGGCCCCCCGTTGAAATAATTACTTTTTACTTGTCTTCTTTCTTGTGTTTCTATAATAATTATTATTGTTTTCCCGGATCGGATGGGGCCGAGAGAATAATAATAAAAGGAAGATGATAACAAAATTATTACTTTATTTTATAGCAAAATATTTGTTTTAATTTAAACCATTATGCACACCATGTATAGTTGTTAGTGGGGGCGAGGTGGACGGAGACAGTCACAGCGTTGATCTTCTCGACTTAAAAGCCTCTTCCCAATATCAAATTCGCGTGGTTGCCATCAACAGTGCTGGCTCTCAGCAAACAGAACTTGCAATCAACACTCCGGCCCCTATTCAACAATCAAATGGTAAGAAATTCTCTCATGCTCATTCTCTATTTATACAATACTTTCTCTTCGTCCTCAACTCACTTTCACTTTGAAAACCCTTTCTTCTCATTTCCAAAAGGGAGAAGAAGAGGGAAGCAGGAGAATAGATAAAATACAATGGCTTGATTTATTCTCTCCTTCTTCATCATCATGAACAGTTTAGTTCAGTTCCTCCATTTTATTATCACTTAAGAGCCAAGAAATTTTCAAGTTTCTTATACTAACTACTAGCTCTACTATACCAATACCATGTAGCATCACCACCTTAACACTAGACCATTTTATGTTACCATTTTACTACAGTTTACTACGAGAGAAAAAATGCTCCCTTGTTTCTTCATCATTCATCTTTCAAGCAAGCTATTCTGTTATATGTAGCTAACTGGTACTAGTACTTTGCTACTGAAACACTTGCCTACAGAGTCTAAACTCTCGCTTGGCTTTTTTTATAGGGATGCTCATTCGTTTTTGTTGATAAAATGAAATTACTTACGTAAGACGGAATAAAGAAGAGGAAAGAAAAGGGCAATGAGCCAGTTTCCCCTGAAGATATATTGTACGCAGTAATAGCAGTGCTTAAATGGCGGGTGGTGGTGATGTGCGGTGTGTGCTGTTTTTTTTGTGGTATGACTAGGGTGAGCAAAGCAAGCAATAATAACATTTAAAGCTGATTTTTATGAGAATAAAATTGATTTATGGAAGAAAGTACACACATGCAGTACACACACAACACATAGCCACATGTTTTCAATGAAAGAAAGTGAGAGTGTGAGTACGTGGGAAATAAAAATATGGGACATGGATGAATGGTGCATCCAGTACAGTTTTCTTGAAAATTTATTTTTTTTCGTGATCCAACAGGCGTTGGAGCAGAAACCTCAACAAATGTTATGAATCAGTTGAAAGCGACACCATTCTACTTGGACATAAAATTAATGGGTCCAATATTTCTGTCTCTCATTGCCCTGGTGGTGGTGAGCGTCAGTGCTTGCGTTTGTTACAAGCGAAGTGAGTTTTCTAAGAATGAACCACCAGCAGCACAGTTTTCTTTTTCATCGCCGGCTTATAACGTAGCTGAAATTAATACATTTGTTTACAACCTTGCGTTATGATAGAATCTCCTGTCGATGGACAATCAAATGAAAATCTGAGCGTGGGAACGCCCTCATCCTCACTCTATTTTAAGCAGAATCCACACCATCAACTGTTGCAACATCCACATCATCCTCCGCCCCCTATACCTCATCATGCTCACCAGATGCGGGGCAATCAGCAAATGTACATGACTGTGAAAAAGTCAACACCACTCAAGGGAGTTGACATGACTGAAATTGAGACTATTCCGCGTAAGCACTAAAAAAAAGTACGTACACATTTTTTCTAGAGAAACATCAAAATTTATTCGCCTTACTCAATTCCTTTGGGCAGAATACGCAGATGACATCTACCCATACGCAACTTTTGAGGTGAACGAACCTCCCCAAAGGGAATCTCGAGCTTGTAATATTGGTGTGCCAACTTTAGACAGAAATAAGCATCCACCTCGCCGTCAAAGTGGGGGCCAGGTAAGCAGTAGTAGAGATTTATGTACTGTAAAATTAGCTAGTCAAGTTATACTCTCGTAAAAAAATCTTGCATAATCAAAAGTCATTAAATTGCGCAAAAAGGAATATTCATCATGCAAAGCATCTTCATGGGCCACCATCATCCCATCCCCAGCATCCCCATCACAATGTTCGAGACGAGAGCGACGAGTATGATAGTTACGGGAGTGACTCAGATTATCACGAGGAACCCCTCCACCATCTTACTCATCATCAACAACAGCAACAACCAGCGCCTCAGCAGATGGGCAATAAAAGTCGTCTGATTTCAAGTAACTACCATCCATCCCTCTCTACATTTACCAATTTCTAAAACATTTCCATTTTTTTATATTTTTCACTTCTAAACTTTTTTTTAAGTATTCATAAAAAAGTTGGATTCTTTTAGTGGAGCGCACACACAAAAATAAAATATTATTAATCCTAAATTTTGGGCGGCACAGTTTGTTGGATAGTTTCACTTAAAAAAATAGTCACTCAGTCAGTCATGCATGCAATCTTGCGTGCTTATTTCCATGAAAAATTATTCGTCTTCTCATCTCAACTAATTTTATTATTATCACAATTTTTTAACTACACTTTTTTAGTAATGTAATAATATGCAAATATCCGTGTGCATGTTCTGCTCACTCACTCTCGTACATGTGCTAGTTATTATTATTTTTACGATGATGATGATCCCTGCCGACTTTCCGGGCTGATATGATTTTCCAACGTGATCCTATTTTTTTTCTTCTTCCTTTTTTTCTCAATCTCTTAAAACTCACTGTCTTTCCTCTCTCATTTCTGCTTCTCTGTACCCATCTCAAATATTTAGACATGGGCGGTGGTGGTGGTAAAGGCACAGCTGGATTGCGACAGGCTCACCAGAAATTCCAAGATTACGACTCCCATGCCAGATGTGGAAATCGTTATGAATTTGGGCCGCCATCAGCAACCCAGCAGCAAACTGTGAGTAGTAGTGCCCTTGTCAATAAGTATCATCATCATTCTGGTGGACTTGATGAAAGGGGAAATGCCGGTGGTGGCGTTGGAAATATCAGTACAAAGCCAGGAGGAGCTATTCGACCTCTTTGCCAAAGTACGTAAAATATGCACATAGCCATATATACACACACACGTCAGGAATCACGAAACAAATGAATACCTATATCCATGATTTACATACTATATTCAGCGATAACAATCCCTTCTTTCCTATTTGCAGACTATAGTAAAATACATAAAATCAAATACAGTGTAAACTTTACAGCATAAATATTTTATTTGCTGTTTTGCCAAAATAAACAAAACGCAAGTATCATCGGCATGCGTGTTTCTTGTAAAATATAATATATTTTTTTTCAAATAATGCTTGAGTAAATCAAATCATGCTCCAGTTTAACATTATTTATTTGTCTCTGCTTTTCCACTGTCTGTTCACCAATTTTTTTCTTGTATAAACAAAGTAAAGTAAGCAGATATCTCACTGTATGTGTACTGTTGATTCAAAAATTCACTGGTTTATTTATTTTTTTATTGTGCCTTTGGCACATTTCTTCACTTTTGACATTTTTATGCCACTATACTGTTGAGAAACAAGACCCTTGTCATGGAGTCATGCATTGTCGTCATCATCATCAAACTTAATATAATTGAGATATGCATATGACCATACTTGATTTTTAAAATCTCTCTCGCTCTCTTTGTTCCTCTGTTCACAGATGATGAAATGATTCATGGGATGATCACAAGTGAGCCTTACGCTTTTAACGACTCCTATCCCACCGCCTTGATCCAGGATAAACGTGGAACGGGCAAGAGGAAAAGTGGAAGGAGAAAGTATGTCTTCGTGAGTCCGGCAGACGATGCATAATTTTGGGGTATTGAGAGAAATTCCTGTTATTTTTCTTCTGCACATTTTTCACATGTTTCTTTTAGGTTTCACATGAATAACCTGGAGCCGTACGTGACGTCGGCGGACGTGATGCCTGGGAAGTTTACGCTGGATCCTCCCGAAGGATTCACAGATACCTTGAATAATAAAACTACTATTATGAATATTAGCACTAATGGTAAACCTGATGATTGTACTATTAACACGACTACCACATCTGCTACTGTTACGTCAGACGCTGGTGGAATGAAAGGGCACGGCAAATCTCATTCGCAAGGGAGCAGAGCACAGGTTAAAGCGGGTAATGAATATGCCATTGCTGTTTGAGAAAGGCTTTAATTTAGGCAATAATTGGGAATTAATGAGATGTTATAACTGGGTAAAAACATAAGATATTGTTATGCTTCTATAAATATAAATTTTTACGATGTCATCTAATGAATTCATTTACAAAAAAAATTGTCAAAATGATTAAATAAATTACATACTTAAATTTATCCAAGAAATCAAGAATTTTTATACATGTGGGCAAATCCATTGTAAACAACTAAAGATTATAACAATATTACTGCTTGCAAAAATATACATTTTAGAGATGAATCATAATGAATAATGTTTAATCGATGAAAAAAAATTAAAACAAAGTGGAATTTTCTTTGTTTATTTTGAACAAAAACAGGCTCTGTTTCATTAGCATATTATGTACAGACACTGTGTTTCGTTCATTACATCAATCAAAAGTGGACATCTTTAGTAATAACAAGACGGACTTTGATGACAACATTGTAAAATTTGTAACCATTCTATGAGACGGTGGCATATACACTTAATATTATCATATTAAAACATGTTATTTCAGTCGAATTGGGCAGTGTCGTCTTTTACAAAATGGTGGGATATCTCAAGATAAATCTTCATTTCATTGTGATGCAGCAGCTAGAGTTCCACATGCCACACCGTTTTTTTTCACATGAACGACACCGACAACATCGGGACTCAAAAGTCACAATCAGTTTGCTTTGCTTCTACTACTCCGATGGTCCATTTGAGACAAGAAGTCACTGAGACCATTCTACTCATATTTATCAAAATGCTTTCTCGTTAAACATCTGCAAACTCTATTTGGGGCAACCTAAACGCGAAGCAAAACAACTCGTTAAGCAAAAACTGCATTCAAAATTATAGGTAAACTCAGTCAGATAAAGACAGAAAAAAAGCTCTCATGAAGGTCTCTAGAAAATTTTTGAAAATCCCATCCTTTACAGGGTCAACTAAAAGCCGATGTGATGATATTGAATATTTTAATTCGGAAAATGTCGACTGACTCCCCCTATTTCATAATGATATTATTTCGGTGTTGGGAATCACGGATGATAATTGATTTCAGGGCTCTATTTTGTAGGTTCATTCATGTCATATAAATATTAATGAAATCATTGTTCATAGTTTGAACCGACCAAATTGTCGCTGCAATTACGGCTATGATAATAGGGATAAGAAGTCTGGAAACCAACCGGCTATGAACATACATAGGTAAGTGCTACGAATACCATTTAAAATCAAGGGTTACCGTAAGTGAACGTTTCATTCATTGGTGTACTTTTATTGCTACTAAAAATGCCATTATAAATTACTACAAAACATTAACTACACATTTAGTTAACTGGTGAACTTTCCTTTTTTTTATTTTTTTTGTGACAAGTCGGTTAAACTGCTACTGTATTATATTCATGTTTGTGCGCTGTTACGGCTGCCATTTATTTACAACGCATGTTATTATGGTGTACATGAAGTAAATATGCATATATGTATAACGTAATTATTTGAAAAACGTTGGGATAAACTTTACTCTAACAAAGTCTAAATAAATATGGGAAAGTTTAAGTTTGTTCGTACAAACAAGCAGCAGAAGTTCTCAAAAAGAGCATGTATACATGCCTTCAAAATATCTTTGAAGATTTCTCCAGGGATAACAACAAACAAACAAAAAGCGAAATAAAATGGATCGCACCCTATTTTAGAAAAATAAGGTCACATACATAACAGTAAAAGGTTCACATCTGTTTGGCAAGTTGGTGAGTTGTAAATTAACTGGTGGATTTTGTTAAAGGCAAGATAAACAGAAATGCTTCTTTTCCATGCGATCGACCAATAAACCATTTGAAAAAAGAAAATAAGCAACATAATCTTGACTTGTCGGCATATATTACGGTTACCTTAATTTCTCTTGAGTATACATAAATTTTGGCGAGAATGGCACAAAACAGAATGCAATGCAGATTATATTTCGGATACTTCGATTACGATAAATATCAATTGGCATCATTGGAAGAATTAGTAATGATAAGAAGACAAAGTACAAGCACCCAGTACCCGAATGCCAATGTGCGCGGCACGGCACACACACTTTTACCATGAAAATTTACAGACCCTTATGCATTCCATTTAAGTAACCTTTACTCATCGGAATATGTTCGTTGTAAAATCTAATGAGGATGTCGAATTTATTGTGATGAGAGTTAAATATTAAATTTTTGGATTGCATAAAAAACATTTTTACAGTTTATTTACTGACATTCAGTATGATTGAAAGTAAATGTCTAGTTAAATGGTTACATATTTAATTTGAGTAACACAACACATAATCCATAAGGCTACGTATGACAAATATACCTATCGCATTCATTCGTTGGTTCGTCCCTATCCAGGAGACGCGGAAAGAACCTAAATGCACTTGGAAACTTTTACACAAGTGGAACGGTGCGAAGTGTGAGCAGCTAGTGGGTGAGTCAAATGCATCAAACAATCCATTAAAGGTGAACAAGCAACAACTAGACAAGGCAATGGTTTACAAAGAGAAAAGACGCAGACGGTAAAATGAGAAGGCGAGCAAAGTGCATGTAAATACTACTTCTAAGCCTCAGGAAATTGTTTGAGCTCAAAACTCAGACTTCATGTACATACCTACAGACGAAAAACTTTCAAATAAACCATTTTTGTGTACGTGTATGCAATTTTGTATGCACCATGTACTCGTATTTTCCATTACATCGGCTTCTTATACCAACTCTAGTTTTTGAAAATATTAGAATTCAGAAAAAATTCCTGTTCTGTGTAAACTTTTTCACACGTATGTATTTTAAACAGAAAGGAGCAACAATATCTCGTCCTACCTATCATCCTACCTGTCATGTTTTTTAAACTTTTTGACGGCACTGCAATGCTTGTAAAAATTATTTAGGCAACCAGCACCGCAAGCGGTCTTAGTAGAATCACCGGTAACAGAACTCTAATTCACAATTGTCTAGCATAAATTTCAAACATCTACGCCTACACTTCCCCTTTACAAAAATTTTGAGCAAATTCTACCGTATGCCTTTTTTGAGTTCAAATTTTAGTATTATATTATAAGTGTTGGAGAGATCTTTGTTTTTAGTGTTTTAAGTTATGTTTTAGATTAGTAAAATTTATGTATCTAGTTGTTGTTTCATATTTATATTGTAAATTCCTCTCCGAGGATGGCGTAGCTTGT